>OY855905.1:10516736-10656736 GCA_963693305.1 Meandrina meandrites
AAAAATTCCAACTGGTAGGAGGCTGACCAGCTGGCTATTTGCAAAGCGTGGAGGATTTGAATTCGGGGCCACCGAAGACGAATCCCCATCTAGTGGCATGGAGGAGGATTTGAACCGGGGACCCCCGGATTGCAAGTCCAGCGCCCTAACCACTAGGCCACGCTGCCTCCTACTAATAATTACGAATAATTAATTACTAATAATTACGAAAAACAAAATTTTATGATATTATAATAGTTAAAATACTAAATACATTACTACAGAGAATCTTTCACGTTCAAAGAAATTTTAAAAGCCTTCAAATTGGGCGACTGACTGATTTCCGGGTGGATCTTGTTCCATATAGCAGATCCCCTGTAGTGTAGACTATTTTTGGGAGACACTGTTCTTGGCCTAGCTAGTTGGAATCAGAGTGCCTAAGGTTATATCTGTGTAAGTTCGAGATATTGGTAACAATTCGCCTCAAATATAATGGAGAAAGATTATTAAATGAATTTTATACATAATTATGGCTAACTCAACATTTCAGTCTTCGAGTTTCTAACCTTTCACAGCCAAGCTCATCCAACACATCACTTGACGAAACCTCATTAGTAGAAAGGGTGACAATTCTGGCAGCCCTATTTTGAAGCTTTTGAAGTTTATCTGTTGAACCCTTGCCGATACATCCCCATACAGGGCTACAGTAATTGAAATAGGCATTTAAGTGTATTGTACATATTTATTCTAGTTTTATCCAAATGACATAAAAGTACTGACACGCTTTTGGACTGCAAGGCCAGAATATATTTTCTTTGTAATATATGGTTGGTAGGTAAGAGATTCGTCAATGTGAACTCCAAGGGATTTATGTTTAATCACCCTTTTTAGCGGTGTATTATTTACTTTTACAGTAAAGTCATTATGCGTTCAGGATAATTTGTATTGCTGGCTTGCAACCACCTGACAAAGCGGCCATGTTGGTGGGCAAAACAATACAAAATCTTTTCGCAGAATTTGCATGTTAAAAAAGGTTATTTCCCAGCGGAGGGAAACGCTTTGTTCTTGTCCACCAGCATCAGTAAGACACTACCTCTCTGAAACCTCTATTTTCATTCGCTCGTTATAAACACTACCTCTATTGTTATTCAGGGATAGGGGCATTGTTGTAGCCTGTTGTGTATTGTTTTAGGAACCAATGAAATAACTCGTTCCGTGAGGTAGTGGGCGACCCACCAGCATGGCTGCCGTGACGTCAGTTGCAAGCCAGCAATTGACTCCCCGTTCTGACTGAATATTGCCTTCGGTTTTCTTGCACGGACCTCGGTTGGCTTGGTCCCAGCGTACCAGATACACAGCGGGCAATATTCCTTCAGTAAGGTGTTCGGTAACAAGAGTAAAATATGCAAATCACTGAATTGTGTGGTATTTACCAAGGAGAGTGTAATTGCTTTATCCTCCGATCGGCCTCTACTTAATATATAAGACACTTCGTTCGAGGCTTCTTTTGTATCAATCATGTTCTATGAACTTTACTGTCTTTACTCATTGGTCACCTCTATTATTGGACAAACTCGCTTTTCACAAAATAATTTCAGTTAATAAGGGTATTTAAATTTATCGCTTATGGCTGTGCTCAACGGCCACTTTGAAGACTCTATTAAACCTGTTATCGATCAGAGGAAATCGAAAACATGAACTCGAACATATCGACTGCTATTTGCAAGGTCCTGGCGGGGTTTAGGGCTCTAGAGCTGCGGTCCTCAAAAAGCTGGATTCTGCCGCGAGAAGCTATTTTTCTTTTCATTGGATTGCTTCACTATACGGAAAACCACAGAGAAACTCGGGTTCTAAATTCTTTCGAACATCTCGAACAGTGGATACCTTTCCTGAATGACTACTATTTTGATTCAGGAAAAGATCGGTTTAGTTAATGAATGTAGTTGATCAATTACTCTAAACATAGCCCACGCAGTGAAATTCGATCGCCCTTAAAACGACTGCGGCCTGGGAAGCTACTCTAAACATAGCTGCTCTAAACTCTCTTCGTAGCTGTCGCGACTGAGAAATGGGTGCTCCAAAATCAGAAATTCGCTGCGAGACTGCAACCCATTTCTGCATATTGTGCTACTTTTACTAAGGGGGTGATTACAAGGCGAATTTGAACCCGGGCTGAAATTTCAGCCGGGTGAGGCGAGCTGAAATGTTGTTGCGATTACAAGGCAAATTTGAACCCGGGCTGAAATGTAAGCCTGGGCGCCAAATATGAAATTGCGCGAGTAGAGTCAACGAAAAATCAAGGACACGAATTGTGAAGATGGACGCAATAATTCTTGCGCAATTTAGCCTTTTTGCATTTCCTTCAACTTTTCTTGAACACGAGTATAACCTTTTTTATCAGTTCATTATCAATCTTCTGTCTCTGCTAGATTTCAGCCATCTCCTCTTAGTCAATCTGGTCTGATGGCGCTTGTAATGGTGTGATGGTGTGATGACGGGAAGCCAAAAGAAAGTCGATTCGTCCTCATATATCCGAGCCATGGCTTCCCGAGCATCTTCATACTGCTTTACCTAGTCTCCATTGATGTCACTGTTGTTGTATTCCATTTTAGCTTTGAAATTAGTTAGGCATCGAATAAGATTCTCAATTTTATCGCCTTTATTCCACTGAAATCTGTTTTCCTTAACAGCCATATTGTTTCCAAGAAAGCAACCTCACTGCGTATGCTCAGGTTGCCTTTTCCGCCTGGGGCTGATATTTCGTTTGGATTACATGGACTTTTGGCGGATTTTTGAGCATGTTTACCCGGGCTGAAAATCCTAGCTCGGTTTCAGAAACCGGGCTAGGATATTCAGCCCGAACTTACCCTTCTCTATAAAATCGCCACTTTCATTTCTAGAGCATTTCTTTCAGGGCCCGGGCTGAAATCTTGGGCTGAAACCCCTAAGAAATGAAAGCTAACCGCAAGCAAACCGGATTGGGACTGACTGTAAACACAATGGAATGCTTGGGTTCCAGACTCCCAGCAGATTTCTGACTTAGGAGTATCCATTTTAGTCACGACTATTGATATCATTACAATCCGCCATCTTGAATGCAACTGAAGAAGAATCTTTGCAGTTTCCAATCGCTTTCCCTTTCACTGCCCCCCCCCCCCCCCCCCAACAAAGCTCACCTGTTAAAAAATGTCAACTGCATTGTCAATTTGTTGAAAACAATAAACAGCGCCATGTGAACTGCTATTCACTGGCTTTCATTTGAACGATCGATCGCAAACAAAGGTTTCATCCTCAGAAGAACTAGAACTACACTGTACAGGTTCATAAACAGTACCACACGAAAGTACTGCTCAATAGCTTCAATTTGAATGACCACACACTATGTTTTAAACTACACACTTAAAACTATGAGCTACTATGTACAGCAAAATAGAAAAACAGCATCACATGAAAATACTGCTCAATAGCTTTCATTTAAATGATCGCAAACTAGGCACGTAGGGTCACACTAACAGACACACACAGTCAAATGTTAGAGGCATAGTAAACAGTAGTTCGTATAGTTTGATCGTCCGGGTGAGAGTGGTTCTGAGAAGAACTGTTGTTGGTGACTGACGTTTCGACAACCTGTGCGGAAGTTTATGTTGTCGAAACGTCAGTCACCAACAACAGTTCTTCTCAGAACTCCTCTCATTCGGACGAAAACACTATACGAACTACTGATACTCCTGGGTTCAAACCATTTACTATGATAGTAAACAGTACCACATAAAAGTACTGCTTAATAACTTTCCTTTGGATGATCACAAAAAAGGGCGGTTTTATCCACAGACTTAAAAGTTAGAACCATCTTGTACAGCATAAAATGAATAGTACCACATGAAAGTATTGCTCAATAGCTTTTATTTAAATGGTCACACTGAAGAGTTCCATCCACAGACTTGAAAGTTAGAACCAGCTTGTGCAGCAAAGTAGACAGTACTGCTGGAAAGCTTTCATTGGAATAGTCAGACACGAGGGTTTTAATCACAGATTTAAGGGTTATAAAAAACCACCTTGCATGTACAACATTATTAACAGCTAGTACCACATGAAAGTACTGCTCAATAGTTTTCATTTGAATGGTCACACTATAGGGTTTCATCCACTCATTCAAAAGTTGAAACCACCTTGTACAGCATAATAAACAGTACCACATGAAAGTACTAACTTCAGTTGATGGTCACACACAGAGGTTTCATATTCACCCACTGACTCACGAGTGGGAAACCTCTTGTCCAGCATGAGAAACAGGCACGCACGTGAAAGTATTGTTAAACATGATTTTATCATTAGAGTCTATGGAAACCAAACTTTGCCAAGAAGAACGCACATATCGTACTACAATAGAGAATTTATGACTTCTTTGAAATGATAACGAGGAGCTCCCGAATTATAAGGTCTTATACTCCTTTACAACAGGCTAAACATGTAAAGCTTATTCTACACAAAGTTCACTATAACAAATTGTACAATGAATACAACCGGCAATTGAAACGCGGTATGGGAATAAACAAAGAAAATGTATCATTGTAATTGCGGAGAAATCGAGAATTTTAAAAAGCAACAAGCAAGTAACAATGTGTACTTATAACTTGTTAAACCCTTCCAAATTACTTGCACGGCATGGATTGTGTCATAGTAAGAAAGAAAGTATAATTGAAAAGCCGGACAGTTGTCATAGGAACGGCCATGATTTACAGAGGAGAATTTCACTGGCTTCTTTGAAACTACCAGCTCATTGGTTCTAATCTCAAGAAGCCATTTACACTTCACTTAATTTCATAATTCGTGCTTTTCTCTATTATGTCGTGGCGAATAATCAATTGAGTTTTTCATTCTCATCAAAGCTGACCAAGAAGCCGTTTCAAGCACAGTAGCTGAACTTCTGGTAAAATGAAGTTCAAGGATATGTTCTTTTTACTTTTGGTCTTAACACTCGCTTTGCTGTCCTACTACGGAACTAAGAAAGCCACATCGGACGAAAAGCGTAACCTTAAAGGTGAGAACTTTTAAAATTAAGCTGCGCATCTTTAAGGACTGAGAAGGCTTCTGAGTTTTGAGTAGATTTTCTCCTTGCTAGTAGCTACGATCATTTTTCAGCCATTGGATTTCAACGATTTAGTTTCTTCTAAACCGTAAAATATCGCAAATTAAAACACTTGTTGCGAAATAGAATATAAGTTTATTGACCGATGACGTATATCGGATGTAAATCACAAAGCTGAAAAGTTTCAGTTTTAATTCTCGTTATTACACACTGTCTTGTTGTGTTTACAAAAAGATGAAGTCTGAGAAACACAGGAGCAACTTAAATTAAATGAATACTAATATTATATGTACACAGGGACCAAAGAAGGTTGCTCTTTCGCGAGTGCAAAAAATATGCCGTATATTACTCTATCTTAGGCAAGTTATTATATAATCTATTATCAAGGAGTAAGATTTTGTATTTCAAAAAAAAAAAGAGAGACCTAAGTTGTAGAGCACTTTGCGTCCCCGTTGCCAGAAATCGCAAACCAATGATGGCGAGTTTTGGAGCGAACGAAGAATTGGATGGACAGGAAATGCGCGCTACACTTGGCTTGAGACTAATTTATACGTTACGATTTGTTCGCTACGATAAATCGGTAATATATTTGTTAGTTTGGTTTAAGTTAAAATACTGAAGATATGTTTTCTTTTGCTGCTAATCGTTTGCAGGATGCGTTTTCGTTAAAAAAACTCGGGCCCGACACGAGGAAATCTGTGCAGCGGTCAAAGACTTAGCGTGCGAGCAGGCTTTTCTTGGGGGCCGCGAGTTTTTCGACAGCACGCGAGCGGCCGCGAGCCGCTGAGTCCGCGAGCGAAGCCGCGACTCGTGGCTTCGCCACTCGCGCGCTGCCCCCAAAACTGCGGCTTCGCCACTCGCGCGTTGCCCCCAAAGAGAGCTTACCCGCAGGCTATCAAAGATTTTAAGTAAAAAATGTAAAAAGGTATAAAAGTACCTAAAAGTTGTTTAAACAACTTTTTGGCACTTTTATACCTTTTTACATTTTTTACTTTGATTCATCCAAGTGCCACGCAGTACTATGAACTTTTGTTCGTAATTTATTTTGTTATCAAAGATTTTTGCGAATCGGCAGACTTGTCGGGATGTAGTCGCGCACGCATCGGATTGTCATTCACACATGCTGATTCACTTTCTGACTTTTCTCGGCCGACAAATCGTAACATGCAAATTAGCCTTTATAAAGAAATCAACAGCGGGGATTTGTAGAAATTAATTCAGATAGAGTAGAGTATTTCAGATAGAGTAGAGTATTCACGACAAACACAAACCTACTCATTTCTTGCGGACAATCGTCAAACGGCAGACGGCAGAAGTGGAATTTTTGGCGTTCGCGGGAAAAATACACGCCATACTTTATCTCTCTAATATTTGTTAACAAACTTTCATATTTTGTTCATTTCAGTGGCCGCAGAAAGGCAGGTTACCAGAAAAAAGGTTATGGATGAATATTGTGCCATACATCAGTACAAGGCAACACTGACTAAAAGAGATTTAGAATTTATTGTCGTTGATGATAAGCGCAAGATCATCTACTGCACAATTCCAAAAGTGGGAACAACAACGTGGAAAAGAATTTTAGCGGAACTGCGGGGACTACGAAAAGACGTCCAAATTCATCGCTGGAATTTGTGGCGGCGGTTGTATCAATACACAGAAGCAGAAAGGTCAAAAAGACTTCAATCTTATTTTAAGTTCTTTTTCGTTCGCGAGCCCTTAGGTCGCTTGCTTTCAGCTTACAAAGATAAGTTTATAGGCGCCGATCAGGGCGTTAGCAAACGTGCTCGAGCAGCGATAGTCCAAGAGTATCGACCGCACGATTTCAATCCCAATTACAATTTCGTTAACTTTTCGGAATTTATTCAGTATTTTTCCCAAGAAAACGTTTATAGAAATCAACATTGGCGACAGTATAAAAGGCTTTGCCATCCTTGTGCGATAAAATACGATTTCATTGGTCATTTGGAGACTCTGGAAGAAGATGCCGCTCTTGTTCTAAAAATGGCGGGAATTGACGACCGCGTGACTTTTCCGCCAGTCCACAAGTTAACCGGCTCGTCTGACGTGCTGAAGTTTTATTCCGAGGTGCCTCCTCAGTACATCGCCCGGTTAAGAGAGAGTTACCGTAGCGACTTTGAAATGTTTGGTTACGAATATCTAGGAAATGTACAACACCTCCTTAATAATTCTAAGAAAAGTACAGATGACACAGATTCACCGATAGAGGTTGATGATAGCGATGGTAGCGGCAGTGGTAACGGTAGTGACGAGGTTGTAAATTTAGAACAATAAAGCAAGATACTGGTGTTGACACATGAATTATAGAATTCACGTGCTTCTAAGCCAAAACCCGAAAAATATCGGTAAATTACAGTCCGAGAAACTAATGATCACAAACCGCGAAACAAGCGCTCGAAAACAATTATTTTCATTTTAAATGTGGAGTACAGTGGAACCGCGACATAACAAGCCCATTTGCAACGAACTCCTTGGTATAATGAGCGATATTCTTCAGCCCCGCTAAAATTACCAACAGTAAAAAATGTGCGGAACACAATCCCGCTATACTTTGATTTATCAGGATTCAGTTCACGGGGGTAATAAATGTTTCGTCAAATGAACGGATCAGGTATAAAATTTTTATGAGGCTGGTATCAATTTAATGTTGTCGTGGTAATTCTGACTTTCCTTCGACTTCTGTTCCCAGGGCATTGAGCACAAATTATTTTAATTAGGCACCTTATTAATTCAATATTATTTCTTAATTTTCACTCATTATATCAGGCATTTTAGACATTTTATTTATTTGAAGCAGGAAAATAAATTCAAATAAAGCGATTAATTTCCGACAGCATATCGGGTCAATTGTTGTTAATTTTGGGTATGGTGAATTGAGGATTGATACATTTTGCGAGATTAGCCTGCAGAACAGGCGGTTTTTTTGTTAGTTTGCGGGTTACGCGCTGGTCGCGCGAAGCGCGAAGTGAAAAATAAACCGCCCTGTAGCCACACCATTGTTTATTTTTCACTTCGCGCTCGCGCGAGCAACGCGGGACCCGCAAAATAACTAAATAAACCACCTGCTCTGCAGACTATAGCGAGATTTCCCCTTTTTTATAAAAATCGCGGTGGAGAGTTTCTCATTTAACGTTTAGTGAGTATAGTTGGGTGTGGAGTAAAGTGAGGTTAAAAAGTAAAGCTTGGGTTGAACGTCTGGGGAAAATCGAGAGTAGGTAGAAACCATACAAACACTATCAAACACAACAGAATTAAGCACGGTGCCTCCATGCTGTTACTGCTCACACGTTCTGCCCATCGCGGAATCCGAAATATTCCTTTTGTCGGTTAGACCAAAATACATAAAAAACGAGACCTTTCACCAAGCAGTTTCTGAGTTATTGTTTTTTTTTATATAAGTTTGTGTAACGCACAAAACAAATCAAAACCAACTAAACTATAACTTATAGCTTTTTAAGTTATTGGCCTTCAACAATCAAAAATAAGGTGTCTTTGACACTTTTTTTGTTATTGCCATGGCAAAGAATTTTGACGACGCAGTGATTTCAATTTGTTCCTTGGTAAAGCCTTTACCAAGTACTAACAAAACCAATATCAATGGTGTAACTTATTGGTGTAGCTGCAATAGAATGCCAAAGACGGGGATATACTGTCTAAGCTATATGCTAAGCTATGTGTACCGCGGCATCACGCTATCCGTGATACATGTTTATAAACATAAGGAATTGGACTTAAAATTAGGTCATTCAGAGATTGCTGGGAAGAAAGACAGAGGATTAGCTCTGTTTCTTTTTAGGGAAAACCGGCTAACATTTTTGACTTAGTTGTGAGAAGGAAGGGAGGGGGTTGTGGTGGTGGTGGGGGGATATTCGAAAAGTTGTGCGAAACTCTGGAAAAATCCTGGCTACGCCCCAGCCAATGCATGGAAAACCAGGGTCATTCACTTTCTGTTTTCCTTAGGCTTTAAAAGATGACAATTTTATTTTACTGCGGAGATGTTACCAAGAGTTATATAACGCACGTACAGACATATTAAATTCGCCGTCTTTTTCAGCGGCTGACGTTCTTGTTGTAGCTGCTGGTTTATTTCGGTAAAAAAGCCAACAACGAAGAGCTAGTTGTTGGAAAGTTCTTTTTGTTTTAAATGCAATCCAAAATCAAAAGGTGACCATTGTAAAGAAACGCTTTCTCGGCTCGCTTTAGTTCACAATTAAAGGTAGTTCTTTTAATCTTTTACTAACTAACTATTGTAATCAGCTATTGATCATTTTGTATGAATTTGCGCAGTTCAAATGTGGATTATTATAAATTATTAGTATTATTATGGTTTAATATCTCTTGTTTCACAGTAAAAACTCTTAATCAAAATCTAAAAGGAAGGAAGGAATAATTTAATAGATTTGATGCTAATCATGAATTTGCTTTGTCCCGCTTTTGTTCATGACAGTGGCTTCGTACCTGCGTGCATTAACATCCTGGTGCATTTCTCAGCCGTCCTCTGCAAAACATTAACGTTAATGACCATACGCTAGTTTATGGAAATATGAATCACCCTGGCGATTTTTCATGTTTCTTGGAAGTTAAGTGTTGTCTATTAACGACCAAATGTGGAAAGGTAATCACACGGAAATACAGCCTGAATACGACCAGTTTCAAAATGGTTTTAACACTTCTAGAAATTGCATTTCCTTACAAAAAGAAATACATGCCCTCGTTTTAAAAAAGTTACCTTTTATTTTGAACACCCCTTCTTGGGTGGGGAGGGGGGGGGGGGGGGGGGAGGCGGGGATTAACGTCTACCCACAGCAGTTCCCATGAAACTTGTACAAGAAATTGCCACGTTCATATCCAGTCTAGAAATGGGACAAAAGCAACTAGCAAATGATAAACACGTGCTTGAAACTTTTGTCCATTTCTACGCAAGAAAAATGTTCGATCTGATAAACGGCAAATAATTAATTATCAGTAGCCTAAAAACTACAGGATTTAGTTAAGCATTGCATTTCCTACTTTCCTGTAGTAAGTGTAGTGACCCATAAACTCAGATCTGGGCCTCTTTTCCCGGGGAGGGGTGGGGGGTTGGAAAAGTTTACGTGGGGTGCTCCGGCGGACTGTGGAAACTCGTACCCCGTCCCAGAGAAAAGACATAAATTGTTTACCCCACCTCAAACGGAAGTGAAGAGGATGTATTATTTTTAAATTTCTGTTCAACACTAAACATCCGCTATTGGTCTGAACAAATTTCCAAGCGCTCTGATTTACATGATTTAGATGAACACAAAGATATAAATTTGACATAATTTTTTCCATTCGTCGGCCCCATCTTACACTAAAAGGTCAACATTTGAATTCCATCACAGACCTGGAAGGTCGAATAGCGTAGCCTACCCGTATAGCATATATAAGGTAGTACCCATCCCGCGGCCTACAAAGAAGTATCTTCATATCTTATTAAACATTTTAGTGGTAGTATCGATGTATATTTTAAAGAGCCTTGCAGTATTTTGGCGAGGCCGTAGCAGTTACCCACTAGTTCTGGACACTACAGAATAACAATAAAGAAATATTAACTAAAATTGTAACCTTAAATTTGCCTTGTCCCCTTCTTAGAACTAAAATTATATATAACATTTTTAGTATAATTTCCAGAGGTGAATTCAATTCTGATTGGTCGAGAAGCTCGCACTATATACTACTTATTAACCGAGAGTGAGGTCATTACAGGGAAATCTCAGACCGAGGCCTTGAGGTATTGACCGAGCGATAGCGAGGTCAATACATCAAGGCTGAGGTCTGAGATTTCCCTGTAATGACCAAACGGACGAGGTTAATAAGTTATTTATTATATGGCCTTTTTAGCGCTGAAAAAAGGGAAACGTTTTTCAATAACCGCTTGCGCGCGCAAGAGGTCATTCGAGGTCATGCGATCCAAACCTGAAGAAACGGTTTCTTTTATAATGAGGCAATTTTTGTCTTCAATACGCCAAGATCTAGGGCAAATTTAACCACTTTAATTTTCACAAAACAAACTGACCTGTGTTTACAAGTGTTTGACCCTTAAAAAGTTATAAAAGGCTAAGGTAAGAAAAATTTTCATAATGCCCGGGAAAATCTTGCCCGCTCATCAGCCAATCAGAGCGCGCGTACTATTGTAGCCATATAATAAGACGCTTTATTAAAAACTAGCAATGGTATATTGCAATTCCTGAGATTTGATTGGCTAACAGGCAATGGTATATGAGCTCATATACCACTCACCACAAATTTCGTAGCCGATGCGCGTCAACGAAAACAGCTGGGGAGCTCAAATATTGCAATTCTTTTGGGCGTTTTTAATAAAACAATTATTCCACTCGCGCTTGTTGGATATGAGATCTTTATAGCCAACTCGGCGCTACGCGCCTCGTTGGCTATCTACCATCTCATATCCAACGCGCGCTCGTGGAATAAATAGAGGATAATACATGGTTTCTTGGAGATATGAAATTTATCTTCGAGTGTTCAAATCGATAGCTTACGAGTGAGCGCAGCGAACGAGTGAGATATCGGATTTGAACACGAGAAGATAAATTTCATATCTCCAAGAAACCATGTATTATTCTTTTTATTATATAAACCTACTAATTACGATGTTTTTGACGATTTTCCGAAGATTTCCGACCATTTCCGAAGATTTTCGGGAATTTTCAAAATGTTGTCCGAAGGTTGTACGAATGTTTCCGAACATTTTCCGAGAATTTCCGAAGTTTTCCGAAGATTGCCGAAGATTGCCGAGGAAGATCCGAAGATTTTTCGACTTAATATCGATTTACTTTGGCTCATTCAGCATTGGAACATGGCAAACTCTGCAAGCTGATTGGTCAAAAATGATATCACACATGTGTGGATATCATTTTTATCCACACATGTGGGATACCATTTTTCTCGATTTGCTACCACTCGCTAAAGCACTGCAGTTTATATAATAATTGTTAAATATTCACCGCGCTAGGCGGTGAATATAGCATCTCAAGGCTTGGCTACTAAGCCATGCCATGTTTGCCATCCAGGCCAGTGAACATGGCGGCATTTGCTGAATGAAAATTTCTCTCATTTAAAAGAAATTACTCCAAGTCGTGGATATTTAAAATATTGGGAATTTTTCAAATTAACTACCAAGGCTTTTTGGGCCGAAAATATTTTCAAGAGATGGTTTTCAAGGCATTCGAATTGATCGTAAACATGGTGATTTTGGAGATTGCACGCGGCCGTGTACTCAGTCAGATCGACTGGCAAAACATTATTTAGTTCTCTTCTCACTGGAGCTAGTAATTTCGAGAGGATTCACACAATTGTTCAGAAGTCACCAACGGTTAAACAAAGGTACCAGATGTATCTATATTTTTCGTAGTGTTTGTTTTGTTCCGTTTTATTGCTGAAACCTGAGTGAAAATTACGATTTCAATCGAAGAATTAAACTGGTTTACACGTATGCAAGCGAGCACTTGTGTTTGTTGTTTTCGTGTTTTCTATTATTATTTTTCAGTTTTTGATATTCACCTCTGAAAATTATACTAAAACAATTATTCGCCTCAGGCTCAGTGATTATTGTTGAATAATCCCCTCGACTTCGTCTCGGGGATTATTCAACAATAATCACTTCGCCTTCGGCGAATAATTGTTAAATATAAAAATGATAATTATTTTCAGAGTTTACAACCAGATAGGTTATGAGAATAAATAAACTGATCAGCAAGGACAACGATGAAATCATCTGAATTCTCTCAACTTTAAGATAAAATGACGATAGGAAAATTGTAGTTCGAAATCAACGATTAATTAAAGTAAGAATGTTGACAAGAGAGATCTGTCACTATACGTGTTTTAATAGCTAATGCTACGGTTAGAATGGTGAAAAGAGTAAAAAAGGAATTTTACATAAACATTAAATTAACTTTACGAAATACGTATGCCAACGAGTGATGACTTACCTTCAATTTTGTTTATAGCATTGTAGCCACGAGTTGTAAATTTTTTGTTTCCAAGCTCTGACATTTTTTAAAAATTACGGCTTAAAGAGCGATCGAAGAAGGATTCAGTTTCCCGAAGAAACAAATTCCCTGAAAGTTTCGTTGCCTTAGATACGTATAGCAACGAAGCAAGTTCTTCAGGCGCGCGGCTTTTTGATTTGAAAAACATATCTCCTGTCTTGGAAGGTGAGTTTTCTTCTCCATGTAGAATGACGATTTGTAGCTGCGGTTAACTGTTATTTAGGCCCCAAAAGACAACTCCAAAGCTATTACTTCTTCGAAAAAGAATGTCAGATTAGTTCCCGGGAGATGAGGTAACCAAAACAAACGGCTACGGTTTGGTAAATAACGTGCTCGGATTGGTCAGATATCCAGTTATTACCCGCAGATGCCGGTATTATGAGGTAATAAGTGCTACAGCGATGATTCCTCGGAGTTTATGTAATCTAAGGTACTCAACTGAATCGATTTGATCCGCGCTATTAGTTAAAGTCAATGAAAACTAGCGGCTGTTAATTTCATGACTGGAGGCTTGTGTAAGCTTAACAAGTGTGAAGTGATGTTTTCGCTCTATTTGTTTATATTTTTTTTGAGTAAACAAATCTTCAAGCGCCGCACGAAAACATTTGTCAATTTTTAAATTTATTTCAAAGTGCCACTTTCCAAAGAAAGTTGTTAACTACGTCTGGGACAATTTAGGCTTAACTATCTAACGCTTTTCTAACAGCAGGTTTTAATCAGCCATGCACACGGAAAGTGTCAAGTGTGCAGTCATGTGTAGTCAGAGTGCGACTCATAGAAGAACAACTCCCATGGTATTTGAAGAGCCTTAAACATGTATATAAGTTTTAAGTTGGTGCATGTTTTTTGTGTGTCTTCTGCGAGGAAAGCAGATTTGCTACGAGCAAACTGCAAGAAGAAACCCGCAGGAAAACAGGAATAATATTTATCTAAGGTGTAATTGGTAAACTGGTGACTTAATTTAGGACCATTTAGTTGTTTGGTATGTAAGCGGGTCAACAGTTTGAGAGATGCTTTTACAACAAACTGGTGAATTGATGTTTACGCGTGAATGGTGCTGTGCTGCTGATAGGAATGTAAATTCTCTTAACATTGATCGCCACACATGCCTGCTGTAGACTTTTTTCAGTTCCCTTAAAAGACATTCCTTGTTCGCATTATCCTAAACCGGTCTTATATCCCTTTTTTCTGAATTTCCCGGGGACATTGTCTTACACTATTCGTTTAATTTCGCCCTTTAAATAAAAAAAGTCACCATTTCACGCAAGAGTGCTCAGCTGCTAGCTTTTGCAGGTGGCTGTACAATTGTTGTAGAAGAAGCGAGAAACTTCAAGAGCTTATTCGAGATCGCTATTCTAACAGCTTTAGGGTTTTGACATAAGGAGTTTGCCTGTACGGCAAAGAATTTGAAAGTGTATGAACGACGTTTCTGTCTTCTTTCACTGCTACACGTGTGACTGTTTGAAAGGACGAGAAAAATGGTTGAGTGATTTTACATGAGCAAGGGATAGCGCATACGATCTTATGCATGAGTGACACAAAAAACCCAATCAAATCGGTTTTTGACGGCCTGGGCCGAGAGTATTCACGCGCGTTAGCGCTTATGCGATTATACGACTGGGTGAAACACAGTGTTAATCATAAGGTGGGAGCAAAAAACCGGACCAGTTGGAGAACTGGAAGAATATAAATAAGAACATGGGGACTTACTACAAGAAGCAGACAATTGGGGGCGCATTTCTTTCTCGAGAAAAGCCTGTACTGATTACAGCTGCAGACGTGTGCTATGTCCAGTCTCTAGACCTAGGATTAGTTTGTCATGAAATTACCATCCGTATATTCAGCCCTTGTTGTAACGTTCCATCCCGTAATACCCCGGAATTAATTACACGAACACCCTTGGCCCAGGCTATCACTCTCTTTTCTTAGTGAGCTACTGGGTAATGTAAAATGTCGATTTTATTTACTCACCTGCTAGTCGGTTAATTTCAGTTTTTTTTTCAGTTTTGCAGAGGTTGATGAAACCAGATACTTGTCGTTGAGTAACGACCGTTGGCGCGGGGTCGGTCACAAGCACATCCGGAAAGCCGAATAGGCGAATTTAAAGCAAAATTTCTCGTTCTTTACGAGACTTTCGACCGCCGAAGCACACGTATGTGGAGTGAAATTTATTGGGCTTTATGGAACTGTTGGTTTTATTGCGATTCGGGACTTTTCCTTTTAAGGAGAGAGCGATTTGTGGAGTGAGCTCTGGCCAGCGATCGATGGAGTGGTCTGCCTTTCCTTCTTTTTAGAAGGGGAGACAACGACTTCGAATAACTTCGCTAAATGGCGTCGGAATGGCTTCAAATTCGGCACAAGACACAAGTAAGCGACACATTTGAGGAAGGTAAACTATATTTCAATATAGATAGATATTTACCCGATTTTAGAGAATCCGTGATTTTCCCATACATTTCTCTATATACACAAGCTGTCGCATACACCACGTATGTAGAGTCGGCCGCAGAAGGGCTCTCAAAAACACATCAAAAAGACGACTTTTGAGCTTGGGAAGCCTGCGGTGTGAGATGATTATCAGACAACTAAATTAAACCTTTGAATTGTGCCTGGAGCTTTTAAGTGCTTCTTAAATGTCCATTCGCATAAACAAATGTCAATAGTCCAAGTAAAGTAGTGTACAAATTTCTAGAAACTGTCATAATCATAAATAATGATTTTTAATATTTTTACTGGCAAGTTAATTCATTTGTTGTAATCATTTTCGGACGAAATAATATCAGTTTTGTTTAACTTAACAACTTTTCGGTTTTAAAGGAGCTATGTTGTATTATTATATTCATTCAAAATATTTCTCCGTTTCTGATTGGCTTTCAATCCCCAGCTTATTCCGTAACCGGCTAGCACCAACCAATAGTAGAAAAATTATTGAACGATTGACGTCACGCAACAACGGCTTTTATGCCAAACAGCAAGAAATTACGCGCGCAAATGGCCGCAAGGTTTGAACATTACGACGAAAACCTTTTCAAATTATTAGATGATCAATATAGCAAAAACACAAAAAAAGCTTCGAAGGGAAATCACTTAATTTTTAAAGCCTATCTTCAGGAGAGAAACATCCAAAATATAGCAAAAGCGTCGAGAACCCATTCAAATGCATTTTGTGTTTTTAGAGCTCTAGAAATATTTTGAATTAATAATAAAACAATTATTGAGTTCGGCTTTCGTATGATATGAAGAATTATGCAGATCTCGGAGGGTGTTATCCGCCGGAGTTTAATTTGCATAATTCTTCATATCATACTCAGCCTCTGCAACCAATAATTACTAAATATTTTAAACATAGTTAATAGAGGGAAATGGTTAGGCAGACCGGGAAACATCAAAGGAGCAAACAAAGAGGCCAAGGTTTAGGTTGGAAGGTCCATGACCGTGCACATCTTTTGTTTTTATGCATGAATTACGTAATCGCAGTGTTTTTATCGGTTAGTTGGATGAACACACGTAACCACCTATTGTATCTTGTCAGGCTTTGTGCACGGTCAACCCCCAAAATAGCGAACAAAAACCTAAAACAAAGAACTTTGCCGGGCTTCCTAACCATTTCCCTTTATTAACTATGTTTTAAATCAAGAATTTCTACTTACAAAGTTACATTCAAATAGAAGGAATTCTCTAAGAATTGTTTTCCGAGCTTGAATGAAACTAAAGAACTTAAAAGAGGGACTATATCAAGTATAGTTACGAAGGTAACAAGCGTGATGTGATGTAATCGTTCACATAAAAAAAACAGGAAACTTGCCGACTTCAAACGGCCGAGGTAAAAAATAACTTAAAATAACCTCGTACTTGTTATTCAGTTGACCGTGATTGAACTAAGATGTTTTGATCGTGTTAAAGGGCAGTGTCATGAGCTGTGTAGACATCGTTTTCCGATCGAAACTTTGAAAAGTTTCGGTGGAACTTCTCAAGATTGTACAGTTGCCAAATTCAAGACGGCGGCGAGAAGTAGTGTTGCTCGCGGAGGGAAAAGCAATAATTCTGGTCGGTAACAAATATTTAGCGATGCAAAAGGAGCCAAGAAAGAGTGGAAGAGATGACACAAAAGCATTTGCCAAGACAGTAGTTTTCAAAGTGCAAAGGGAGCGCATGCACAGCTCATGACACTGTCGCGTTTTCCTGCCCGATTGTTATCGACTATGAATCGCGCGCGGTCAAATGTACTGAGAGTGTAAAACGAGCGAAAAAGCTCATTGACTCACAAACTCTGAAAAGGTTCAAATCAGTTTCATGCGAGTGCACGGAAGCGGCGACACCACATGAGAGTTTTCGTTTGATTCCGACCGCCTTGTATAAGCTTTGGCAGTCATTATTCCTGCAAGTTCACTTTAGTCTTCTACCAAGAGTTAGCTACGTTTCAGCCG
Source organism: Meandrina meandrites (assembly GCA_963693305.1). Taxonomy (NCBI): domain Eukaryota; kingdom Metazoa; phylum Cnidaria; class Anthozoa; order Scleractinia; family Meandrinidae; genus Meandrina; species Meandrina meandrites. The sequence goes on from OY855905.1 coordinate 10,534,280, forward strand.
TCGCTGTTCTGTCCCGTACAGCCCGTCTAAATAGGAACAGTGGCCCAACTTCCACTCGTTGAGAGCCAACTCTGAGTTTATTCTTAAGAGCTTTCCAGCAGCTTTCCAAAGCTCGGCGATATTTCGGGATCCTCCACGCGTAGACGAACGGGTTTGCTGCGGAGTTTAAGAACACAAAACGTGATAATACTACGTCAATTTTATGAAACATTATTGAATCTTCGCTAATATTACAAGAGCTGCAAAAACGTGCCAAGTGAATCATGACAAACTCTGGAAGGTACGTGATGTAGAAAAGCACCAATATAATCGTAACAGTGACGGCCATGTTTCGTTCCCGTTCCAAAGCGCGCTTGTTGTTTTCATCAGAAGCGTGCCCATTTAGCTGAAGCTCGCGTCTTCGCCGCGCTAGGGCGCGAAAACCTTTGGCGTAGATTATCATGAGGAACAAGGCAGGCACCGAGATGTGAGTGTGAATATAAATTAGAAAGTAGGTCTCTTCAGGAACATTCGTCGCGGGAAGAAAGCATATTAAAGCCGATATTATCCAGATCACAGCAACAAACATATATATTCTTTTCTTGGTGATCTTTGTTTTGTATTCCAAAGGATTGCTGATGGCGACATAACAAGTCACTGACAATGCTACCATCGAAGCGCTGCTGACGAATAAAGTCGTGCAGAGTATATAAGAAACAAAAATTCCAACACCATGCGGTAGAGGTACTTGTTGTTGAAGCGATCGATATACATCTCTGAATGCCACGGGAGAAACAACACACAATCCCACAAGAAAATCCGACGAGCCTAAATTGGCGATCAACAAACATGGCGGCGTACGAAGGGACTTTTGCGGATCTCTGTAGATTGTGGCTATTACGATAAAATTCGCTACCACTACAACGGCTGACAGGAGAAAACCAACTACAGCCAAAATTGTCCAATAAACTGGTTCATCTATGATACGTAGATAAAAGTCAGAATTCTGATCGAACGATGAATTTTGCATCGTCACTTTATCGGAGTAGAATCAGTGTGTACTAAATATTTTCAACCCCGTTTTAATTTGTGTCATAAGTATACCAATATAACTCTGCATTGTGAAAAACTGTCTCGTTTTCAGGGACAAAAGAAAAATATTCTTCGAGCGGGTGACAAATAAAATGGCTACTTGAGATGACAACAATAGATCGTGTAAAGAAAATTGCCGATCGACACTGGAATTTTTCGAAAATTGACCAAAAACGTTATTATTTGCGTTAAAAATTACAGAAGTAAAAAATTAGAAGTAACCAGTTTAATACACAGAACATTAAATATTTCCTCTCTCTAAATCGTTCTTTGCGTAAGAAACGGACCCAAGCACTCGACTTAATTGGGTCCAATATTTTTTTCAGTCATATAATTTCTACTAAATCACAATTAATCCCCCAGTAAAATTTTATGTATACAGATGACCTGTTTATTTATTTGAATTAATGGTAGCTGTTTTAGCATTTGCTGTTGTACACGGGCCATTTAACTCGGTATTTTACAAACCAGGAGAGCAAATGTTTCTTTTCTGACCGCACGTGTTTGGAAGTTTACATATTAGAATCTCGAATTCTGGAACCTTCAGAAAAAAACAAAAAATTGGTTTGTGAAGTCGAGAAAGGCGAGAAGTCATCGGGAGGTGAAATTGAAGTACTTATGGCCGATAGCGAGGCAAATCGACGGGAAACGAATTTAGTTCGAGTTATCGAGAGGTCGACCCAAGAAATCTTGGATTCGAGAAATCGAGATTCGACAATATCAATATATATGTTTGATTTCTTTCAAGATAAATATTTGCATCATTAAATGGGAACTCGGAAAAAAACCGAGCCCATCTGGTGCTCGGTTTTTTTCCGAGTTCCCAATTAATGATGCAAATATTTATCTTGTTATATTGATTTCTTTCATTATCAAAATTTATTTATCATCCCGGGCTCGATATTTCTATGGCGCTATGCAGATATTGTTTTAAATGTTAAGCATTGTTTCAGATGAGCAATCATGAAAGTAACTGAATATCGTTTCTTTAAGACGCACGACACATCATAAATTCTAATTCAAATCGAATGTAAGCCGTTTCTTGAACCATTTCCAATTATTAAAACTTAGCCAGTTTACCTCAGTGAATATGTTTGGCTGATGCCAGCGTGGTATAAGATAAATTTCTGGACTAATGAAAACCTTTAAACATCCGTTTTTTATCTCACCTCAGAAACAAAAATGGAATGAGAAGTAAACTAAAAGGAATTTTCGTACCTTCAAAGTTTCAGCTAAGAAGACAGTTTAGAAAATCTTCCCTTGTTTAATGTTGTCAGTGATGTCTCTTTACCAACCATTATTTTTTTTATAACTGCAGTAGTGGTTTTTTGTTGAGATAGGATATTGCAAAGCGGCATCGCTCTTGACTCGTTATAAATACATACAATCAAGGAAGTCGAGATCAACCGAGAAGACTGATGTGACACGTAGTTCCGTCCTCGTTTGGGCTATTTTCTGTATGACACCCTAATTTCAATTCGTCCTCAGGTTTTTCTTGCTTCAGTCTCGCTGTTTGTTGAAATTGTTTGCAGAATTCTCTGATCGGGTCAGTAAGCGAAATTCAAGAACACCAGCTTCCCTTCACATTTGAGATTTACGTCGACTGGCTGCCAAAACCCACATTGTCAGTGGCGGATCCAAACCTTCAGCTAAGGAGGGAGCCCGCCTGACTATAAATGTTAAATTCTGCGAAGATAATTTTGAAACTTCAAAGAAAATGCGCTATTTCCGAAAAAAAATAAGGTGGAAGCCCGGGCCCCCCGGGCCCCTCCCCTTGATCAACAGGCTGGGAAACAGGTAAAAAGCTTGGACAAGGGTTTAGGTTAATAGGTAGGTAAAGTCTGTATACGAGCCTAGGGGCCCATCAGGCCAGAGCTTATCTCGGTATCCGTAGCATGAAGCGACTAGGAGTATTTCTACTCCCCCCTGGATGGGATGCTAGTCCATCGCAGGGTTACCCCCAGCAGTAAATTTGCCGGTACCCATTTATACACCTGGGTGGAGAGAGGCACTATGAGAGTAAAGTACCTTGCCCAAGAACACAACGCAGTGCCCCGGCCAGGGCTCGAACCCGGACCGCCCGATCCGGAGTCCAGGGCACTCCACCGCGCCTCCCACGATTGTCAACAAAGAAAAATATTCTCGAAAGTAATTCTCTGCTGGGGAACAGGTAAAAAGCTTGGACAACGGTTTAGGTTAATAGATAACGATATTTACGTGATATTTGTTGCCCTTTTACGAGATAAGCAGAAACTCGCCCTCATTTGATAAAACATCTCGGAGTAAAAAGGCATTCACTATCTGCGTTCTCCTTAACTTCCGTTGCGCGTGGGATCACGCAACTTATACAGGTAAGTATAGGTAATTACATGATTTCGAGTGCAATCTGGGATAAATAAGCACGATTAAATTTTTCAAAGGCTAACAAAATTGCACGAGCCCGTTGTTCAATAAATTCTCGCGATGCCTATACATGGTCAGGAAGATGTTGTAACTCGTCATCCGTGCATAGAAGAAATCCTGCGATATACGTAGTTTGCGAAAATTCGTCTGTCCAAAACAAGGAAAAAAGGCTGCCAAACTGCAGCGAGAAAGTACCAGAACTGTGTATATTTCACTATGACTAAATTCCATTACTAAATAAAGGAAGATGTCAGGCGAAGTATATATTTTATTTCAACTTCCAAGTGACTTGTGCGTTGCTATAAAGGCAGAAAATGATTGGAAACACCAGATCATTAAACATCTACAAGGAAGGAATTGCCCGATACACAAAAAACTGACAGGCGGTTTTAAGTTCTTAAAAGCTATGACAGAGCTCACCCGCGCAAAATAATTCAGTTCTAAAATTCGATTTTTTTATGTCCGCAATTGACGATTCAATATTCTGGCTGGCTTTGACTGTCACTGGATTAATTTTAGCCACTACTATTGTCGTAGGAAATTTGTTTCTACTTTTCACGTTCTACAAAGATCCGTCAAAGTCACTTCTGTTCTCCATCATCTCTTCTGATCGCAAGTTTACTGCTGGGAATACTGAACGTTTCTCTCGTCGCCTTGAGAGATGTCTATCGATTTGAACAAGTACATATGCCTTTTGTTAAGGCAATTATGTACACTGTTCAAAGTGCAACTCTATCTGTGAGCAGTTATTCCATAATTGCCATGTCGATGACTTGTTATATCGCCATCAGCAAGCCAATGGAATTTAAATCTATTATTACGAAGAAAAGAAATCAAGATTTTGATTGCTATCTTATGGTGACGTGACGTGCATTCCTCCTGCGACGAATATGTCCGAGAAGACATACATGTACAGGTTGATTTATCTTCACACTCACGCCCCGCTTCCCGCCATCTTGTTGACAGTTATTTACGTGAACGTATTTCGTGCTCTCGCGAGAATGTCGCGTGAACTGAAACGTAACGGAAGAGCACTTGTTAGAACGCAACAATCCATAACTTTCAACAATGTTAGTGTGGTGCTTTCTCGCTTTCTGTTCATTAGCTCTGCAATAAACCCATTTATCCCGAAGTATCACCTTGCCTTCGGATGATGTTCGGAAAGAAACTGAAACATTCCTCACAGATAGACGGCCGGGATCGGTTTTACTGGCAATTAGAGATCAAAAACGGGACAAACCGTGAGGCAGACTCGTGTGAGTTTCTTACAAAACACTTACAAGTCGATCGATAAGCGCGATATATATCGAAAGAAGCCATGCTACAGGCGTTTTATGTGCCGTTGCATCCCAAGCCATATGAACGGAACGAGTATACACCGATCTGACAAGCCAAGGATGTACCGGTAAGATGAAAACAAGGGCTGAATAACTCTATCATAAATGGAAGATAAATGCAAAGCCTTTAACAGTGTCTCATCGGAGTGTCAGGGATAGTCCAGGGAAGTATGAAGCCTAGGGTGTTGGCAAAGCGGAAAATGGGGGAGTTGGGTGTATACGCCTCTTTGCGTAAAGTAACCGATCAAGGAAACTGTTATGTCACGCTATTTTGTCACGTTCAAATTAGTCTTACGTCTTCATTGACCTACTGACTAAATGGCAAACATAAGAAATGCTAGGAAATCATGAAAAAGTACAGTGGTCAAAATAACACACGATTAATTGCAACCAGTCAGTGTAAAATTTCATTATTCCAAATGTGACTTCGATCGCGTTTTGTATGAAAACGTGATGTGAATATTGCCTAGAGAACGTCTTTCGTCGTCCCCGAGGATGTTGTTATAAGTTTCGTGCTGGAATCAGCCCCGAGGTCAAAACCGTTTCCTGATTATACCAACTTGCACAGAAAACGTAACACTTTCATGTAGCTTAAAGCATAAATGAGGTGAGTAAGTAAACTGAATTACAGGAACTTGATTTCTTTTACCATAAAACTAATTCTTTAGGTAAAAGGTAAAATGGAAACTACTTGTTGCCCTTCTCCGAGATAATCAAGAACCTCATTTGACTGTTAAAACATCTCGGAGTAAAAGATGTTTTCGTACAAATCGCTGTCTGCGATCTCCTCCCTTCCGTTAATAAATTCAGATGACTTATTACGAAATAGTTGTTTGAAAGCCAACGTCACAACAAAAAGATAAGGCGGACAAAAGGCCCGCCAAACCGCAACGAGATGACTACAACGGTGTATATTTAACTATGATTTCAAATTTTCTGACTAAACAAAGGAAGTCATGTGTTACGTACTTAAGTGGACATTTAGATGAAAGGAAGTATTGCACCTCTTTACTGACTTGTGGTTTGCGTTAAAAGACAGGAATTCGCTGAGAACATCACAATATCGAATCATCCACAACGTCGGTGTACTTGTCTGCATGTGAAAAACTGAGAGGTTGGTTTTAAGCCTTAAAAAAACTACTTCAGTGATGATCACGCAAAATACTTCAGATCCAAACTACGACTTTTATCTTTCGATAATTAATGATTCGGCATACTGGCTGGCTTTGGCTGTCACTGGATTCATTTTAGCCGCTCTCATTATCGTTGGAAATTTGTTCCTGCTCTTGACGATTTACAAGGATCCGCAGAAATCACTTCGCTCGCCGTCCTCACTTCTGATCGCAAATTTAAGCGTGTCAGATTTACTACTGGGAATAGTTACCGTATTCCTCGTGGCTGTGAGGGATGTCTATCGATTTGAACAATCACATATGCCTTTTGTTGTCGTGATAAAGGCCGTTATATACACTGCTCTGACGACGACTCTATTTGTGAGCAGTTATTCCATAATTGCCATGTCGATGACTTGTTATATCGCCATCAGCAAGCCAATGGAATATAAATCCATCATAACGAAGAGAAGAATCAAAATTTTTATTGCTGTCTTATGGGTGATATCATTGGTGACGTGCGTTCTTCCCGTAACGAGTATATCTGAGAAGACATACACGTTAATTTATCTTCACACTCACGCTTCGCTGCCCGCCATCTTGTTGACAGTAATTTATGTGAACGTGTTTCGTGCTCTCGCGAGAAGATCGCGTGAGCTGAAACGTAACGGAATTGATGCAATTCTAAACAGCAAGCACGTGTTAGAACGTGAGAGGAGGATGACATTTACGATCATAATCATTCTAGCGTTGTTCTACGTGACGTATATGCCTCAATATGTCACACTTCATCTACTCCACTTCTGCGAGTCTTGCCAACAATCGATAACTTTCCACAAAGTCGATGTGGTGCTCTCTCGCTTTCTTTTCATAAGTTCTGCAATAAACCCATTTATCTACGCCTGGAGGGTCCCAAAGTATCGCCTAGCCTTGATCGACTGTTTAAAGATGTTCGGAAAGAAACTGAAACATTCCTCACAGAGAAACGGTGGATCGGTTTTACTTGGAGGTCAAAAACGAGAACAAACTGTCAAGCAGAGTCGTGTGAGATTGTTACTGAATACTGACAAGTCACGAAAACACGATAATAATGAAACAAGCTACGCTACAATTGTTTAATCATTGTATCGGATTAAATATCATGGAGGAATTCCTCACCCCCTCTCCCGAAGCCACCAGGATTGAAGGAGAATGCAATAATATGACAAACCAATGATTTACAAAGAAAGATGAACTGAGCAACGCTACCATAAATGACCATTAATGGTAAATAAATATAAAGCGTTTATTTAAACGTTGCCTCTTCTTTCAATTTTATGAATAAAATTGATGTTAACCGAGCTGGACGAGGACAATCTGTTGGAATGAGTCGAGAGAGATTTATGCGAGAATATTTTTTTATGTCTGTCCCTTCTCCTAAAGAAAAGGGAAGGGGGCGGCTGTTTACGCCTCCTCGCGAAAGATAAAGAAATCAACGCTATTCAATGACCCTGACTTTTTGTCTTTCCTTGGGCCGGGTACTTGGCGTCCTAAATTTCTCTAGTGGAAGGTTTTTAATTTGCCTAATAGCATTATTCGTCTTTTCGATTTAAGGCTGTTATATAGGTTAAAATGGCTAGTTAAGGTATTGCTAAAAGTGTCTTTGTGAGTGTTTACAACTTCATAAGGGCGAACTGATCGCTTTTCTAGCAGAAGTGAATTCCAATCTCGTGAAATTCGTGTGTAACATTTGTTGACGTTTAACTCGAGTACACAAAACCGATTCGAGCCTAGGCAAATTAGATTAGCTATATTAATCTACCACACCATTTCAAATGCTTGACTTTTTTATGCCGTAGTCTTGGTTTTACTTTTTCATGGCGTGACAACGAAAACCAGTTTTTGTCACGTACAAAATAGACAGTACATGTGACACTGCGGCATGGAATCCACTGAAACAATGGCGCACATAATTAAGGGAACGGTCATTATCTATCGCCTGAAGTGGGTCGGAGTATATATTATATGATCCACACTCAAGGAGCTGCTATGCTTTCATGCACCCCCTCCCCTCCATAGGACATGATTCCATTTACAAGTCTTAAGCTCAACGGAATCGGAGTCGAAAGAATCAGAATGTTTCCATTTTCTTCCGATTCCGCTTATGACTTCGTCGCTTATGAGCAGACGCTAAAGAATAAACCAATCAAAATGCTAGTTCTCAGGCCCTTAGAGAATTTCCTTTCTGCTTGCGATGACAGCTGTCACAGTGATTTTGGCATCCCCGTAGTTTAGGCACGCCCATCCCAAAATCCCTAGTGAATTCCCCAAATCCCTATTGAATTTGCATCCTCAAAATCACTAACAGCGTTGAATACAGCAGACTGGGGCAAGTGAAGCCAGCCAAGTTTAAAATTTGATAGTTTCTTTATTGCGTGACCGTCCTTTAGTTTTACTAGTCGATAGGTGACTGACTCATAAGCGGTATCGGAAACTCTGCTTACGACTTGGTTGGTTTGACTTTCACACGTAACCCTCTGCGGTTCTGATTAAACGACTTCGACTCCGACCCCGTAGCTTGTGAAAACCAGTCTAGTCTTTAGGGTCACTATTCTGGCTTCCATTCTCGTCCCAGAGCCCGCGATCCTTTTGGACTGCGCCAAGTCCTGTCCTGATCGAGACCTCTGGCCACCTCAAAGCCGGAAGTTCGCGATTCACGGACTCATTGTCAAATCTGAGAAATCTGATTGCCTGAAAATACAGAACGAGTACTTTGGGCATGTGCAAAAATTGAGATGGGACAGGGGTGTCGATCCTTGGTGCAGTCCAAATGGATCGCGGGCTCTGGGGACGAGAATGCCTGGCTCCCCGCCCCTGACCCTCTCGCGCTTCCTGTTCTGTGATGGCGTCTAGTTCTCTCGCCGTTCTTTCCCTGGTTCATCTGTCGATAAAAAGAAAACGAAAAATACAGGGCTGTTTAAAAACAGTCTATGATAGAGCACTGCACTCAGATGCGTTGCCAAGGGTCTGCTTCACTATCACTTCTGATACTGGAAATCAGTTCCAAGAGAGAGCTGAAACACTCTTCATTGACTCTGAAGGGCACTCCAATATATAACTATTTTGGTCTGCAGACCGAGGAGTCTCTTGATTTTGTACGTCTAGTACTCTTGTATTAATTCTGCATCCACACTTGTCTCTCCATAAGGAAACTCTAATTAAAAGGCTTTTTTTTCATACTCTAATAAATTAAAAAAATATATATATTAAAAGAGAAATAGAATCAAAGTGCGGCAGGCTGGCACAGACATGTCATTTTTTGCCGACCTCGAAAAGAAAATCTAGACTCTAAAAGTAGATATGTTGTTGTTATCATGAAGTGTTCCTTACCATAGTGAATTTTTGTTCTTTACTTTTCTTTTTGTCAAAGACGGGAGGCATTATTTACTTACTTTAGTGACGTTAAAATCATCGTGACACTGTTGTTTTGAAGTCGTCTATATTTAGCAAAAACACCGCACTCAAACATTCAGGGGTTTTGATAGCCCAAATATAGGGCTAGCGGTAGATTTTATTCTTTAAGGATTGTCCGGGTTTTGTGTTGAAAACATAGACTCATATCGTTAAATATCCATCGAAGTCAATATTTTTTTTTCAGCGAATGAGGACATTGCACGAAAATCGCTTTAAATAGCGGAGATAGTTGTTTTGTCTCCTCTTGAGCTCAGCTTTTGTAACCACCGCTCTAATTGCATTTTAATTCTACCTGAGGCTAAATAAACAAAGGTATATTACAGTAGTATAGGATAATAATTTTTTATAAAGGACTCAATTCAAATGCAAATAATTAGTTTTCCGCAATTGAAAGAAAACAGCAGGAGTTGTACATTGTGAAGTAAAATCCTATTTTCGGTTTTGTTCTAAGACAGGAAACATGTCAACAATATATGGGTTATGAGGTCGTGACCATGAGCGTGATATTATGCTCGAAACATGTTTGGGTAAAATTACTTCGTAAGAGCATTAGCGTTTCGTGTTTCTGCAATGACTGCGACGAATTCTTCTGATCCAAACTACGATTTTTATTTGACGATAATTGACGACAAAGCCTACTGGCTTTGTTTAGCTGTCGTGGGATTCATCTTAGCAACTGCTATTATCATAGGGAACTCACTTTTGCTCTTCACGACTTACAAGGATCCACGAAGGTCACTTCGTACACCACCATCCTTCTTGATCACGAATTTAAGCTCTTCAGATTTACTACTGGGACTGTTTAACGTTTTTCTTGTGGCCCTGAGAGATGTGTATCGATCTCGACTTGTACATATGCCTCACGTTATGGTGTTTAAGGCAGTCATGTACACTGTTCTAACTACGACTCTATTCGTGAGCAGTTATTCCATTATTGCCATGTCGATGACTTGTTACATCGCCATCAGCAAGCCAATGGAATATAAATCCATCATAACGAAGAGAAGAATCAAGATTTTTATTGCTGTCTTATGGGTGATATCTCTGGTGACGTGCATTCTTCCCGTGACGAGTATATCTGAGAAGACATATACGTTGATTTATCTTCACACTCATGCGTCGCTGCCCGCCATCTTGTTGACAGTAATTTACGTGAACGTGTTTCGAGCTCTCGCGAGACGAACTCGAGAGCTTGAACTCGGTGGGTATGACTCGATTGCGAGTAACTCTCTGGAAAGGAAGCGAAATATGGCTGTCACGGTTATTATCATTCTAGCCCTGTTCTTTATCACGTATATGCCACAATACATCACTCTCCATTTACTATACTTTTGCGGGCCCTGTCAGGACTCGATAACTTTCCACAAGATTGATGTCGTCCTGTCTAGGTTTTTGTTCATTAATTCTGCGATAAACCCTTTTGTCTACGCCTGGAGAGTGCCAAAGTATCGTCGAGCGTTTAGTGACTGCTGCCAGATTTTGCTGTGTAAACCGAGAGCTACTTCTGGGAGAGCAGTTTCGTATTCAAGCAGAAGGCAAACGGAACTAGACGGCCTAGAAGGAGTTTTACGGAATAAGCCAAGAGCCCTGAGCGAACCGAGTGAATTGACCAGCTTTTAAAATACACTTTGATATAGAAAATCCCCCTAAATGCGCTCTGGGCCCATCAATCAATTAACATGCATTTCAGTAAACATCGAGGACATTATTAAATCGTCGGCGTAGCTGGCGGGATTTCGCGACAGACTGCTTTTATTCTGGCGGCGGTGGTGGCACAGCCGCGAGGGGATTGTTAATGAGGATATAATGTCACTGCTGTCAACAAGTCATGAATGACTCTGTAGCGACCTCAAACTTAATTTGACTTAAACTAAAGGCGAACTGACAACAAACTAAAAGCTTATAACAGAGAATATGCAACTTCCTCTTTATGTGAAATCGGTAATAGTGATATATTAAACAGAATCAATAAAGCTGGACGATCTCACCCGCACGAACTACTGAAACTCCTCGGTTTACACTTTTTACCAAATTTAATACACTTCTACTACTACACTACACCCGGAGCTTTTTTTTTTTTTTTGGGGGGGGGGGGGGGGGGGGACTGGTACTCTGTAAATGTTAGGGTGGGGTGTGCCGCTGGTTCTTAAAGCTCTTTCCCTTTATTTCAGGCCAAGTTTATTTGCATTTTGTCACCCTATTTTAGACTAGACACCGAAATCCCCTACCCTATTCCAGACTAGCTATTTTCTAAAAACTCTATCATTATCGCAGTCCAACATATGCAAAGGGAGCGGTCGCTCGGTTAATGTATGTTAAGTCGCGGTTGTGAAGTGCTTGCTTTCGCTTCAATTCCTATTCCGAGACTGAATTTTCCACACACTGGTCAGTTTCTCGGTAAACTGTTCCCAATATGCCAGACAAAAACTCTCAGATTTCTATACCCTATCGTAGACTCCCTATCCTAGACTAAACTGCTTAAAAACCATACCCTTTACAGTGGTACATACCCGTATAGCCTTACATGGGAGTGCTCCCCCCTCCTCGGGACTAGCCACACGCGCGTTTTTGTGACTCGAAATTGACACTCCTTTGAAAATGGCGATGTGAAAAGGCTGCGTAAGGCTCGTCACTGATCAACAATCGAATATATTTGATTGGCACAAGGCAGACTCGCTTGTTACAATAAGTGTCTTCCTAAGTTTATATCAGTTTTGGGCAGGCATATCAGTTACCGTACAGTAACTAAACGCTTAATGATTCACTTTGTTTATATTTAACACGCGGGTAAATTTAAACCAAACAACTTGAGCTTAAAAATACAAGTTAAATTATTTAATATTTGAAGTGACAAGCGCAATGCTAATTTGCAAAATATTGCATCTTTTAATCAGACCACGCTAATTTAGAATGTCAGTTGGTCATCATAGTAAAATATTGCCAGGTTCGTAAGGTTGAACTGAGACATGATGGATCGTGCCAGGTGTTTCAACAAAAGTGGAAGTTCGCAAAAAACAGCCTTTCTGTATAGCTGAATTGAAAACTAGATTTTACTGTAACTCATGAAATAAAAAAATCGGGTTCTAATGCGGTAGAAACGGGAGCATAATTTGCTATGGAGTAATAATATAAAACTAATTAATTATAATCATCAGAGTTATACTTGGGGCCGATTCGCACTAGCGGACAAGTTTTAAATGTCATAACATTTTTGACAAAATTGTCGCGACAAGTCAGAGACATTTTGAAGAAAACAAAAGGTGTAATTATTATTACAATAGCTCTGAACGCGCTTCTGGCATCCTGGTACATTTCTCAGCACGGTCGTCTCAGTTGTGCAAACATCAAATAATCAGGCAGGTCCACGTGGTGAAAAATATTAAAACGATTTGTATTTGAAGTGCGCGTGGAGTGACGTTTTTGTGCTCGTGCGGGGAAAATGTCGCAAGTAAACTATTTCTTTTCCCCTCCATTTATCGGCACAAACTGGTTCCCTCCGCATTCATTTGTTCCAACCCTGGTGTTACCATCCTTCCACGACCTCACCTCGGCACACAAACATATTTTGCCGCCTATCGCGGAAAAAATTCGCGTGTTGTTTTTTAGTACAATCCAGACCAAACACAATAGCCAATCAACAACACATTGTTATCTGGCATTACGAGGGGCGTTGGAATGCGACTTGTCATGACTTGTCCTGCCTTGAGGCAGGACATCGGCCCCTTGTTTTTGCGATTGTTTGACAAAATGTATCGCGCGTGCAACGCGGACCAATCATAAGACAACTGCTTCTTTGTTTTCCTGAATTGTTGGACAAGTTCTAGGTCTCAGAAAACGTATTCGCACTTGTTTTCTGTAACAAGTGACACACAAGTGATGAAATCTACCAAATGTTACAAAATTTGTCCGCTAGTGCGAATTGGCCCTTGGACACAAAGTCACACATTTTACACAATTCTAAATTAAGCAGCTTGCAGTATCACCGAAAAACGCTTTATGATGACGTAACTTCATCACTCAACAACCGAAACTCCTGTTGATTTTCGCAGAACTCAGTTCTAAATTCCAAGGTTCAGAAGGTAGCAACTCGCCCAGAATTTTGGTGTATGTGCTGAACGTTTTTCGTGTGACCAGGGTGATAGGTTAAGGTCTAGGAGTTAAAATACGGATTTAACTGTGTATTGACAAAAAGTCTGAAAAGTAAAATAAATGATGTATTTATATAAAACGAAACATTTAAAAAATGCCGTCGGAACGGAAAGGCAGGGTTTCCTCGACTTGTTTGCCTACAAAACACTGGATAATATTCACTTCGGTACATTATGCTTTATTTATATTTCTATATGTAAGCCAATGTCTTGTTACATAACTTAGTTTGTTTTGTTTGTAAACACGCTCTTCCTGAAACTACCGTAGACCACCGAATCTGAGCCCTCGGTTTATGGTTGTAAAAAAAGCACAAAGTTTTCGCCGCATTTCCTGGCGGTGATGAAGTTGGGGTTGTTATGTTTTGCGGTTGATGCACGATTCAATTAAATGTGAGTTTTGCCACCAAATGCGTCAATACCCAAGCATAATTTGCAAAAGTGTCTGATTCTCCCCCTTAAGCGTGTGTACTTACGTCATTCTTAAGTGATATTGAAAAAACGCGAAATGACTTTTTATAAAAAAAAATGAGACATTTTTCTTAATCCTAGTCACCTAAAGTTGGCCTAGTAACTGACTTTATCGTGTGGATGCTAAGTGAAGAATATGACATGCTTGGTGCATCTCTGGGAGTAATATTTTCCTCAATATTGAAATACACCGGGTTAGGTAGTAATATGTGGCGATCTTTTAAGTTTCTTAAGAGTACTTATGTTATTTTCTTCTTTGTAACAATACTAAAAATAATTTCTATGCAGCACAACTGCAGACAAACAATATAACCTTTGACGGTTGTATGACAACCAGATTTTTAATGAAGGGCTTTTATTCTATTGTTTCTTTTGGGGGGTGGGGGGGTGGGGTACTTTATGGCAGCGCAGGCACTAGGCTGTCGGGTGGTGTGGGGTAGCTTTCACCGGAAAAGTTTGAAAACATAGTTTCTTTGAGCCCGCATATCGTACGTTTTGAAAGTAGTTTGATATGAAACCAGACAACCAATAGCATGCTTAAAGACATTCACATTACTGCAATCTTTCAATTCAAAACGAATTTATGATAAACAGAAACTTTGGGTAACATGCAGTTTACAGTTGTAGAGAATACTAATGACAGAATCATATCCTCACTTACAACTTATACAGCACATAAAAGGAAGGCAGACATAACTCGGAACACGGGAGTGTACTCACCCGTCACACTCCCTCCCCCATCAATTTTGTTTCCTGGCTGTTAACGTTTCCCTTGAAGAGTATTCTCTTCGACTTCTAACTTAAAGCTAACTATTCTGTTTCCATATTGCCCCGTTACAATGTTTTTGTGTCACTCATTTCTGCTCATGATAGTTTGTATATAACCACGACGGTGGTCAAACTTTTATGGTGACTTAGTTGCCACGAGCACGAGATGATTTCTTCTTCTTCTTCTTCTTCTTCTTCTTGTTATCAAAGTGACAAAATTATTCGCTTGAGTTAATTTAATATTTTTTTTAATTTTCATTCTCAGACTGAGATACAGTCTTAACTGTTTAGAGCGTTTGATTCATGAATTTCAACTATGAAATAATTTTCCATCTATCAGATAATCAGCCCGGATATAATACCGTCGGAGACACCACCCGGGTTAATAAAAATAACAAGAAGAGGTCGATGGAAATGTAATGTGTCCCATAATGCCTTGGAATCAGCGGTAAGAGAAGGAAAGGATCGGTGAGAGAAGGTTGAACAGCTCATTGCAAAAACGTGAGAGGACAAAGACGAGAATGTTATATTTATAAACAAAATAAACTGTTATGTCTTGAAAAGCTACACACCAAGAATGAGCCTTTCAGCTGAAACGTGGCGAAATGGAATGCCGAAAATTGCAAAAAAAAAAAAAGGTTTCCCACAATCCTGTATAGCTTAAGTAGCGAAGTGTTTAAAGTGATGGCAACTCGCTACCAACAGCAATTAGTACTAGCAAGCGTTTTATAAATACTTTATTCTCCAGACTAAATTTATTTCGCGTTTGGCAAGATTTTTGTACAGCCCCATATATACTTCGCACACAGCTCTTTGTTTACTGAAAGCAATAGCCAGAACAATAGAGAACCTGGGGACTAAAGCGCTTTGTTGTAGTCATTTTCTTGTGTGACGTAAGTTTATTTTTTACCATGTAAAAAATAGTTCAGACTTAAAATTTACGTATATATTAGTGCAATTAAGACTAGCAATAGACCGATTTGTTTAATTTTACCCCGCGCTCAAAGACCGGACGAGGAAGTACCATTGTTGGTCGTGTTTCTCCTTGAAAACGAAAACCCTGCAAGTAGAAGATCTGACCTTAGTCTGGAACATAGTCTGTTTTTTAAAACTTTACAACAGTCCCTCAGTGTGCGACGGTATTTTGGAACCCTCCAGGCGTAGATAAACGGGTCTAATGCGGAGCTGATGAACACGAAACGAGAGAGGACAACGTCAATTTTATGAAAAGTGACCGAATTTTGGCAGGTCTCGCAGAAGTACAACAGATGTAGCGTAGTATATTGTGGAATGTAGGTAAAGAAGAACAGCGCCAGGACAGTAACTATGGTGACGACCATGTTTCTTTCGCGCGCCAAGGCATATCTCATTCCAATCACTGAATCTTTGAAGCTGAGCCGAGCCTCTTGTGTGCGTCTCGATAGCGCACGAAATACGAGAATATACGTGAGTGTGAGCAAAATGGCGGGCAGCGAAACGTGCGTGTGAAGATAAATTAGCGTGTATGTCTTCTCGGATAAATTTGTGGCCGGAAGAAAGGACATCAGCAATGCGACAATCCATATCAAGGCGATGGCAATCTTGATCCTTTTTGTGGTGATTCTAGTCTTGTAGACCATAGGATTGTTAATCGCTACATAACAAGTCACAGACATTGCGATTAAAGTCGCACTGCAAACAAACAGTGTCGTAGAAACGACAATGTAGATGATTGCCTTTGACAGTCCTGCATAAGGCAAGGGTACTCCAAAATATCGAAACACATCTCTTAAAGCCACGAGCAACACGACTAGAATTCCCAGCAGAAGTTCAGACGCACTCAAATTGGCGATGAGGTAACTTGGTGCTGTGCGAAACAATTGTCGAGGATCTTTGTAAATCGTTAAGAGTAAAATAGCGTTCGATACAACAATTACTGCAGACAGTACAAAGCCTGCCACGGCTAGACCAAGCCAGAATTCAGGAACATTTATGATTTGAAGGTAGAAATCGTAGTCTTCTCCCGTTGAATTTTGCCTAAGTACCATTGCGGGTAACGAACTCGCCATTGCTTTCCAGGAAAACAGGTTGAAACAACGCTAGCTGCAACAAATTGCTTCGTGTTGCTTTAGTTCAAAGCTTTCTATATGTCTTCTAAAGTTTGTTCCTTTTAAATGTTGCTCTCTCCAAAGCTTGTACGTGCTGTTCGATCTGTTCAAATATTCACCGTTGCAAAGTTCGTTGACACATGCAGTAAAGCTTCGCACTCGACGTGCAAACTGCATCTGATTAACTTGCCTTCTGCCCATCTCATTGGTCGAAAAATCATTTTGAACTTGCAAGAAATCCTGGCAACATTGTTATAATCGCATCGTGTGGAATTTCATACCAGAAAACAATACAAATACCATAACAACATAGCACCTTCACATGGAAACTTTTGTAAAGTGGCCACATTTGTATTTTCATTATGAAAAAATACACGTCTATAGGCCAAAAATACTTTTTAATAAGACGAGTACGAGATTCGACATTTCCTATTTAAATTTGTTCACGTAATCGGGACAAACTATTCATGCGGATTACTAAAACCATAGCTTCTGTGCGATTCGAATTTTGTTTGGCAAAAAGTTGTACAATCGGGGTATTTTTACGACCCTTCTCGTGAAAAAGAAAAAGATAAAAAAGGACATCTAAAGATTCCCTGCCTTACAGTAACTAATGGTAACTTCACACACAGCCGTCGTATAAATTACCATATTTGTATTGCCGGCGGTCAGGGGACCAAGATTCACAGGTATAACACTTTCTTAACTTCCGGCTTATTCTGGCAGATTTTCACACTGGACATTTATTTGTCATGTACAATTACAATAACATTAAACTCTGTCTGGAAAAAGTAACTAAGGAAATATGAGTACCACAGCAACAATGCTTTGTAAACCAAAGTGATGACAGAGAGCATGAAATATGCGCCACGGACTACGCTTAATGTTCTATGTAAGGTAAGGTAATGTCTGCATACGAGCCTAGTGTCCCCTCAGGCCGGAGCTTATCCCAGTTTCCGTAGCATGAAGCGACTAGGAGTATTTCTACTCCTCACTGGATGGGATGCTAGTCCATCGCAGGGTTACCCCCAGCAGTAAATTCGCCGGTACCCATTTAAACACCTTTGTGGAGAGAGGCACTATGAGAGTAAAGTATCTTGCCTTAAAACACAACGCAGTGCCATGTTCTATGTAGCCATCCTAACAACGTTTCTAATAATCAGCAACGCTAGTTAGAAACTCAGCTGTATTCTACAGGAAATGCGCGAAGCTGATTGGTTCTCTCATTATTTTCTATTTAGTAATTAGACAACGAGGCGCATCCGAGTTGACTACCACTTATATAAAACAAGAGCAAGTAGTATAATTGTTTTAGTAGAAACTCTAAAGGATTACAGTCTAAACCTACATTTTTATGTACTTTTGAGCCAAAAATCAAGCATGACGGCTCATGTTCCCCCAACATCCCGCGGGGGTTTATTGCGCCGGTAAAATCCTAGAAAGTGTGGTCTATTGCTTAAATAGAAACCTTGAGCTCGCCATCGAATAAAAAAATATCGCTGTTAGAACAGGATCGCGCGCGCGTTGCTCTTTAAAAGGACGATTGATTTTTGGCTTAAAAGTTCATAAATTGTAAATTTTGGACTACAAACCTTTAGAGTTTCTACAACAACAGTTAGATTGCGCCTTCGTTTTCTACGAACGAATAGTCACTCGGCTGCCCTTCGTTTACAGCTAAATCTTTTAGAAATGGGATAAAGGTAAGATACTAAGTTACTACTCAACAAATTTTAATACAGAGGTGCTTGTAGAAGAATAGAGCTAAAGCGAATAGAAAAATTGAACCCCACACTCACTAGCTAGTAATTATTATCTTCTTCTCCCCACCCCCCTTAAAAGCGTCAAGGGTGATGTGACCTTATGGTTTGAAACTCCCGCTTTTGGTTCAGCGATTAAAGGCCATGGCAAACGAGGACAACTTGCCACGAACACATTGTTGCTCATGATGTTTTCTTGGGCGAGCAAACAGATAAAAATTGCTATGGAAACAAAATGTTCTGAAAAAAATTCAGATTTTTATTTTTTGCTTTGAAAACAGATTTTGTGTCCACAACAAATGTCGCGCTGGAGCAAGCAGAGAAACATTTGTGTCCGCAAACGGCCTTAAGATTTCGTGCATCAGAGCCCATTACCCGCACGATGTGCGCATCCTGGGTAAGAAGGTTTTAAGTGCCTTTCTTCACTCAAGTGTGTCAATTGGTACCGGCGAATTGTTTTGAAAGGCGTAAATACTGGGATGAACATGCATCTCAGCCAGATGAACTCAGTTAAAATTTTTCCTATAGTCACTATCAATTAAAGCCACAAATACGGACAAGAACACAGGCTGAGATGAGCATCCTACTTTCAATAGATGAAAACATATTTCAGCAATGAAACATTTGCAGAAAAGAAAATACAAATTTGTTAGTCATGGTTTGTTTCACAGTGTTTATTTAGAAATCACGCCTGGTCTATCTGTTGACATATAATATAGGTGCACCAAAGATGAAGCGAAGCTACGAGCGGAGTTTTCAATATTTTTATTCAAATGTTACTAAAGCGGGTACGAATGTTTGTTTATTTTTTTTGTTCAAAGATCAGCAGGCGATAAATTCGACATTTCCTTTAGCGGCTAACTAACTTTGGTAGATAAATATTGAAAATTAACCCCAATTATCAAGTAGCCCGGAGGCAAAGGGTTTCCTTGTTTTTCAGGGGTATGTAAGCGTCGCAAATGAGTGAAGTGCAATTTCAAATTCTTGGGAGTTCTTGCTTTGCTGGAAACGCAACAAGTTTAATTCGAGACAAGTCGCTGCTAATTTTCGTATGTTTTGAAACACAAAACACCCAACCTTAAGTTATTTGTGCTCAGGAAATTAAATTTTCTTGCGAAGTTTCTATTACAAATCCAGAACAGTGAACATTGTTAACTAGCCATCCAGTGATATCATTGAGTCTTCATGAGCGAGTTTCGAACTTTCACGCATTCACTCAGCCATGAAATTGAAAGCCACTTTTTCTTTCTCTTGACTCGCTAGCGGCGATCGAGTCGATTCACTTGACTGTGTTGGATTACACAAACATCGAAAAATCACCCTTGTAACACTTATTACCTCATAATACCGGCATCTGCGGGTAATAACTTGATATCTGACCTATCAGAGCACGTTGTTTACCAAACCGTAGCCGTTTGTTTTGGTTACCTCATCTCCCGGGAACTAAGCCGACATTCCTTTTCGAGTTAGTAATCGAACTTTGGAGATCGTTTCGTTGCTTGATAAACTCAACCGCAGCTAGGAATGCTCATTCTACATCGCGAAGGAAGATAAACAGCGGACTGCAAGCAAATCCATGGAGGAAGCGCTGGATATCGTGATTAGAGGCAAGATTTAAATGCGACTTCAAACAGAAAGGTTTTTCTCTTGATTTATAGCGTGATATGTTTGCTCTCCTATTGCGGTTTCATTAACAATAGAGCTTTAACACTTTTATTTCTGGGCTCAAAATACTAACACTCTTTAGTTCGCCATAGACTTATTTTACTCCTATAGTTTTGAGAATTTTTGTGGTACATCAACTGATTCTCCACTATGACATCCTCGGTTCTCATTACTAACAACGAGAAAACGTATTGATTTTGTCGGGAGAAAATGTATTTTGGTCAACGTAGAGTCAACCTATATAGTGAGACGTGCTTGTATTATTTTGATCCATGCAAAGAAACTGAGACAGTTTCTCTCTAAAGTAGTTGTCTTTTATTTACCTTAAAAAATATGATTATTGTCAGGATATCATTATTTCTTTTTGCTAAATGATATTTTCAATTTAGTAGTGCAATATAAAGCAAAGTTTGACTTGAAGATACCTTTAAGCTTAGCCGATTTATATCGTTTTCCGTTTCAAGTAACTGGTACCCGTTTTTCCTGGGATTTTCAATTGATTTTTCGTGAAGATAGCGGCGATTTTTACTGCCAAAGGCGTTTATTTAAATAAAAAAAGAAGTGTTCTTCTTTAAAGTTGAATTCTGTATCACTGAGGCGATAAAATCAATAATTTGTGCTAAGATTAAAGCGCGAATCGTGTATGTTGATGTTCCAATTTTACGCTGTAAGTATCAGCAGTACCTGTCACTGGGATTTGAACTCGACAGTTAGGAACAAATGGAGCTTACAGTGCGTGAGCGGAAATGAAATGCGCCATTATTTGATACTCGGTTGCTCTTATACTTCTACCTTGTAAGGAAACGCTTCTTTTAGAAACTAAAACCCCTTGAAATCCAGTTAGTCGAAAAACCGGACTCGAACCTTAACGTTAAGCTTGGAGTGTTTTCCGGAATGTTTGTATTTTTTTTTGATACCTGTTTTTTCAGGGATTTCACGGTGTTGTTGATTTGAATTGCGTACAGCAAAGTTGAAATATAATCTTTAGAGCAAAGTTGGTAACAAGACTAAATTTAATTCAGTTTTGCCAATAGACCGTCGAACTATCGCAGTCGATTTAACATGTTGATTAAAACGATTTTTGTTAAAAATGATTTTAAACTAGTTTGATTCGTGTTTTGCTTTGTTCCAGGTTGTGTTAGTTCGAAAGAATGGGTATCTGTTATTTAATTTAGAGATTTTAGATGAAAACAGTTCCTAGGTTATACGCATTCCAGAAACGAATGTTTACAGCTATAAAACAAACAAACAAAAAAAACATTCGAACAAAAACAAAGTAGAAACCAACAGGCAAATTATTTCAATTGGCTTTCGTGTTTGTATTACGCCAAGTCATCGAATGCTGAGCCAAAATTTTAAAATATAAGGAATTCGAGAGGGGGCGCGATGGCCTAATGTAACCTTGAGTGTACAAGCATGCCATCCATGGGTGAGTAGAAGGGAGAATTTGAATGTCGACATTATAGTTTATTTAGGGGGTTAACTGATTTCTTCTTAAGTGAGCTTGGATGACACTTTTGTGGCGGAGCAATGTTTGATTCAAGAGAAAGACGTATAGTCATCCAGGTAGTTATAACTGAGCTTGCTATGGTTATATAAATATATTTTCAAATAGCTGTTTTTACTCGGTGTACTTCACCAATTCTAAAACCTCGTCATTTATTATTTTCGATCATAACTCAAAATTTTCTCTAGGATGATCAAAGTTTGTATACCTAATTGTTTCTCCAAATTATAATTTGCCGATCTGACTGCTAATTCCAGGTTTAACACTAACATATGCGTTATTATAGTTACTCTCTACAGCATCATAAGCTGCAGGATTAACTACAGGATATTTTCCAGTTAAGGAAAGGACAAACGTTTCAAGCACGTGTTTATCATTTGCTAGTTGCTTTTGTCCCGTTTCTAGACTGGATATGAACAGGGCAAAAAGTTAGTTTTGGTATGTTATCTCTTACACCGTAATTTGTAATGATTTTTTTGGAAGGATCACGGTGTTGTTTCAAAATTATTTCTCTCTCAACAAGAAATGCACGAAAGATGATTAGATGAGAGATAAGTTCTGAGATCTAGAGTCCACCCAGGGGGGGGGGGGGGGGGGGGGGGGGGAGGGGTAATTAACTAAATATAAAACAGTGCTAGGCGCAGAGGCTTAGAATTTTATGGAGAAATTAGAACTGTTCTTCGACAAATACAGCTTACACTTCAACTTCAACTTCTTTTACGTTATTTAAATTTTGTTTTTAGTGTGTGGCGTTCTAGTTTTTCCGGCTTTGAGCGAGGTGTATGATTTGTGTATAGAAAGGTATTCAATGCTATAATGCTATGGCCCTGATTGGTCAGTTGGAGGAAGACGTGAAAGAATGTATAGAAGTTAGTCGATTTATTTTTCTAAGGCCGTCTTCAAGTCTACTACCTCAGGCAGATTACCCACCTTAGTTACTAGGAATCCCTGGGGCACTCCCCGCATACCGTATGATTTACGGCGGGACAGGGTCAAGTGTTTGCGGTTTTTAGTCTGTAAATTGGTAGCCTGCGTAGTCTGGCGGTGTAATAAGGGTAAAACGCGCGCAAACACAGCGGCGAAGCCGCGAGAGGTGTCGCGGCTTTGCGCGCATTCTATCCCAATAAAACTGCCAAGCTACGCAGTCTATTAAACAGGGTATTTTTTTTGTCAGTTTTTCCTTAGTTTTTGTTCCCGTATTTCATTAGGTTGGTTAATTAGCTATAATTGTCGTGCGTCAACGGTCAGCTAAATGAAAAAGATATGGTTTATTGAAACTGTTTGGTTGTGTTTTGTTGTTTTTGTATTCGGCCATAAAAAACGTATTCTTTTTCGACTTTCTATTTTTAAAAAAGGGTGAGCGGTTTTAAAATATAAACACTACCACGAACAGCACGGCGAAGTCCCGAAAGACCTATTGAGGCGTTTTAGCATTCTAAAGGAGTGTAAAAATAAGTTCGATTGTTTGGTGAATGAAATGCTTTTCATCAGAGACCTAAAACCCACTCTGAACGTGCAAAGCGATTCGATTCGCGCAAAAGTATTTATATAATTAGCCTCCACTGTATGCTAATTTTAATGTAACACCTTGCCGCGAACTTTGCAATTGTCATTTCTCCTTGACAATGGCGTCATGAAGACACCAAAACGTCGGTTTTTATCGTTAATTTTTGCCTGTCTTTGCTGCATAAACCTTTCCTGAGGGGGACATTGGGGGTTGCAGAACCCCGCATTACCGCAAAAAAATTCGACAAATACCGCAATACCGCAAAAAAATCGGAAAATACCGCAATTTTATAGTAAGCCTGTATAGCTGGTGGATTCCTTGACGCGAGAGCAAAAATAGAGGCAAAAACGAGCGGTGGGACCATGGAAATAATGGCACGGCCTTAAACGGATTGTTAAAACAGTCAAATTGTAGATTAAAATGTGTGACAAAATAAGGCCGTTTCAGGGTGCTTCCGAAACGACCGCAAACGGCTATAAATGGTCTGAAAAAAGTGAAGGATACGTTTTTATGGCGAATATCGTCGACCAAAACGTAAAGAAAACGCGTCCCGCAGGTTTGGAGAATACCGCAATTCAAGATTAAAATTACCGAAATACCGCATGAAAAATTGGCCAATACCGCAATACCGCAAACCCCAATGTCCCCCTCTTTCCTAAATTGACAGAAGTGCCCGCTGCCCCCTATTCTCCCCCAAAGGTAGCAACCGAGATGTACAAGCGTAATAGAGAGATAAACACAACATAAAGAGTTCAGATTTTAAATAATTCAATAAATTCTTATTGCGTGCCTTATGTTCCAGTCTAGTAGTTTGAAATATATATTCTTCTAACTGATCTCAAAGAATTTCTTGTAATCTTACTTCGGAAAATTTGGCCACGGAAACACCAAGACCAAATACCCAAGCAGATTATTCTATCTAATGTCATTACTTTGCTAACTGACAATGTATCGTCATGGTATGAAGAAATTAGATGGTGATCACGTTTGGAAATCCTTTTGTTTTAAAATATTTATTGAAGAAATTAAAGGAGCCACGTCAAGAACATTACATCTTGAAAAATTTAACCAATTTTTTCAATTCTGTTGATAATCAGTTTTAATCTTTCTCATTCGCAACGATTTAAGTTTTTAAAACTTGTTACGTAGTTTTCTATCACAGAAAATTAAATTAAGTTTTTTTTCAACTGGAGTAATTTTTTACATCAGAAATACGACGAACTCATTCAGTTTTTAGACACATGGGCAGAGAGTTTGAAAACGTCTGCCCGACTTTCTTAATTTGTGATCAAAATTTCATTTCTGATAATTCTTTTATTAATTCGGTGTACCGTCATTTTTAACTAAGCTAGACCATTATTTTAACATTCCATTAATGGAAATGTGTCTTTTGCCTTTTGACGTTTAGAAGTGATGCTTATGATGACGCCTCTTTAATAAGCACTGGTGCCGTGAAATAGCTCCTTTAATAAAAGAAAGAAATAGTTTTCATCTCCATCGTACCGTCTAATACCGCGTATTTACTTTTTTGCAATTTTGCCAACCAACCTATCAATAATAGTTTTTTTCTTTAGTAATCAAACAGTTTTACTTCTGATTTAAAAGCATGCATAAATCGTGCTATTCTAAAATATAATTATAAATTAAATACAATGTATAACCAAGGTGAATAAAAGTGCAAGCAAACTCTTTTGAACTGTTGTCATCATTTGTAAAATGATAAGGGAAATGTTTGGCTTTTCGATTTTCTTACTGAACTGATGACTTGTTACTTGATTCAATAATCACTATGATATGACAATCAAGCATAATTACTCTGTGTAAAGAAGTCTCTCAAAGGACGAACGTTCATCAGATGATACAGTTCTGTAATATCAGACCAAATATTAGGAACAAATTGAAAGGTTTGTGACCCTGGAGAAGTTTCAGGGTTATATTGAGGAAATACGTGTTCCACAATTTAGTTGCAGAAAATCCCAGTTTTAGGCCTTCTTGGTCACTAGCCCGTAAGTCCTCCCTTGCTTATAAGCCCAACTGTCTGCTAGCTAAACAAAAGTTCTGGATATAAGCGGCTTACGGATATAAGATCTCTCAACCCCCTCCCCCTTCAACGTTTCTGTGTTTTATTATTAACGCATTCACAGAACACTTTGTGACTTCAAATAGAAAAGGATATTTATTTAGGGCAATTAAATGATTTTATGAAGCTTGCTACGCAATTCTTTCCCAGCTTCCGGTTATGTAAATTCCGGTCATCCGGGAAATTATTTAATAAGTTCTTCAGTGAAGCAAGCACGGTTTTTTTTTTCTCCTAGTGCTCACAACAAGTGAACAAAATTTCCCCTCCCTCCCTCCGCTCCCTCCTTTCTGTTGTTGTTTCATCGGGTTGGCGGGTTCTCTCTCACTTTTGCTGGGATAATACTCTTAAGTTTTCATAATTGAGCATTCTATCCTTGATATAAAAATAAACGGCCACACCTGTCGCCAAAAGATCCCAAATGCGATTGCTGTGTTTTATTATCCTAGCAAACAGAGCTCCGCCATAGGAACGCAAACATACTTTATATAAGTGTGGTAATCAATCCAGCAGGAACAAGATACATAATAATTAATACTAAATAACAAGGCAAAATGTAAAGCGAAGATACCGAAATCTCCATACACGCATTTCTCTTCAACTCGGATCCGTCCACCATTAACTGCGCTATTTCTTTTAACTTTATTTTTGTTCCAATACATGGAAAAAGTTTCCAATTTTTGTTATGTCAGTTATGCTTAGAGACCAGCAAATAACAAAAGTATTTGGATAATTCTGCGGGCTAAGCTACCTTCAACCCGTTTCTTTTAAGTTCATGCTGAACATTTTTATACTTTTTATAAGCCATGTAAATCCCTTACGAAATTATGTAAGCCCACGGCTTATAATGATTTTTACATGTATACCAAAATGACTGAAGATGCCGATGTTCCTACAGCACATTAATAGTTCTTTTTACACCCGTCGAATCTTGGTCTTGATTCACTAGGAAGGAAAACAGTTCATGACTAAGTTTAAACATTTAAGTACAAAAATATGATTTACGATCCCATTTTTAGCGTACCGAATTACGGCTTTATCAAACAAGAAACTCTAACTGTTATCCTGCTATCCTATAATATGAAGATACGAGCTGATCATCCACTTAAACTCTACACATGATTGCTGATTGCTTTCAACCAAAATATTGCAAAGTTGCATTTTTCGTTTAAAAACAAACAAACAAAAAAATATTTTCGCGCCATAAAACACGGCTACTGCACCAAGGTTTCGTGCCCGACAAAATGCGACAACTTGTCGCCAAACTCGCCTGGTGTTTCAGCGAGGCATATAAGAAGTGTTCGATTACTCGAAAGTAACAACCGCCAAATTTTGAATACGTATAAAAAAGTGTATTTGCAATTGCTATCGCTTTACACATTCAAGTCAAGTACATTATTTTTATATCACTACAAACAACTAATTCCGCCCCTTTGTTAGATTTAGGATACGATCGAAAATCTCCGGACCTATTGTAGCTATGATTAACAATCATGCGTACATACCTCTTGAAATTTCGTTTCTAAACACTATGCCTGCATGAGCTCCATTCTTGCTTAGGTACACTTGAGCCTTCGTTCCGTCATTCGCCGTCAGCGTGTGCACAAAGCCACCCTTTCTATGTGGCTCTTTGCCGTCTGGTTGAATAGGCGTTGTTTGGCTTTCAAGTTTGGCGCTCTTTTGTGCCGTTGCGTCCGGGACGGTTGCAGCGGCTTTGGCGGGAATTACAGTACCACTTGTTCCAGATGACTTCTGCGTCTGCGGCAGGACCGTGACGTCAGAAGATGTAGCTTGTTTGGTGTTTGCTGTTTGAGATGCAGTCGATTCTACTGTCGCAGGGGAAGCCGCTGCAGTTTCCACTGTGGAGCTGGAGGTTTTTACGTCACTGATAGGTTTTAAATTATCTTCAAGCGACGGAAGCACCGTTGGAAGCGGACCTAACAACATGGCAACAACAAAACCGATAACTATCTATTTAGGCTGATGAATGTATGTGTGAAAACTCTGCGTTAACGAGATTTATTGATAATTTATCATTAACAAAGTACGTTAACTCAGTATAAACATTATTTACTTTAAAGTCATTAAAGCAAAAATAAAATCGATTAAAAGTAGTGAATAGATAATAAACTTTAAAATATTTCCTCTAGCCAAATGACGAAGCTCTGCAGAAGCTATTCAGATAACCTATCTCAGTATGTATTCAACTGTCTAAAAAACCTTTTTGAGACTTTTTTCAGTCAGTAAAACACGAGCCCAGTCCTGTTGTACATAAAAATTATATAATAAGAAAAAATGGTTTCTACTGATATTTTTCTTAAAAACAATCAGACTCAGATACTATTTTTCGTCACTCTGAGAGGGCATCATTCTTTGTGCGCAGTCAAACTTGTCTTCACAGGCAACGCCCAAAGATACTTACAACTAATAGACTATTTTTAAATTGATAGTTGAATTTTGGCTTAAAATTCCTATAAACTTCAAATGTCCTACTGTATAACTATGTTTTAAGGACTCACTGCACATTTCTCCTAAGCTTCGACTGTATGTTCTGAGGTCTTACTGTATAGACTAATCCCAAGACATGTTCTATGTCCCTACAGCTGTTTTGAGCTGTACTACATGTTTTAAATTTAAATATTGAATCACACCTCCTTCAGGGGGAACATTCCTTATAAAATCTTCAAAGACACCCTCGTTTCCAGTGGGCCTGTACCGCGCAACTGTTATGAAGCCATACCGCTTACTGACCGCGGTCCCAACTCCTACTTCGGCGGTGTTGGCCCAAATCAACTGACTGAAGTGCTTGTATGGAGCTGTGGCGGTCTTCGGACCTCCTTTATCAAAGTCATAGTTTTTCACCTCATCATACCAGCGTTGAACCATCTCTCGACAGTTAACACAGTTGTCAACCATGGCGCCTTGACATTTTGGAACAGCTGGTTGAAAATATGCCAAGTTCTCACCTAAAAAAAAAATAAGTTTTTGTCAGCCTTTGGAATGACGTCTTAGCTTTTATTATTGTAAATCGTGGTAGGAGCATCCAAAACGTTTTCGAGTTTAGTTTTTCTGCCCCGCGCGCCTTTTTTCTTGGCAATACGCCATATTACATAACGGTGCCTTTGCCAAGAACCACGAGCTTAACTAGCAAATCACAGAAAAGAATTTCAGCGACTACCTTGGATAATGATTATATAAATAAACATTTTTTGCGTGGCCAAATTTTCCGCCTGATTTTATGTCCGCGCTTCTCTTTTGTCTTTCTTCCTGTTTCTCTATTTCTGCAGAACTTTATTTAATATCAATTACAAATAAAAAATGTCCGTCAAAAGTTAACGCCTTAAGCCACGGGATTCGTTTGAAAAAGAAAATTTACCCACTGAAGTGAACTCTCTTCTAGCAGTAAAACTCGATTGGAAATTGTGGAAAATATTATTGATGTGATAATCGCCAAGGTAGCGTGTTCGATTTATTTGAGACCACAGGTTGATTGGGAATATTACTTTTAACCACTTTAGTTTGACTTTGTTTATATTTTCACGCAATAAAGAGTCTTTTTACATTCATATGATTTTAGTAAAATTTGATTGACTTATCAAATTTTGTCTCCTACCCATCTTGCGGTTTTGTATAGCAACTTCGTCGTGCTGTAGCGAGTCTGTAGACGCCAGCTGGTCAGCCCAGCTCTGTGCACCTTCGGCTAGTTCACGTGACCACATTAGCGGTGGGACACCATGTTTAGCTCGGTAATTGTTATGAGCATCCAGGCAATCTTGTGAAAATGGATCCAGTGGGGCTCCTGAAAATAGATTTAGGTAGTATAGCCGCCATCTGATAGAATTATTCTTTGAGGGTAATTGTGATGCATTGGGATAAATGACTAGGACGAATCATTTCAACAACAAAGAATCAAGAATACTTTGACATATGAAAAACAAAAAACAAAAAACAAGAACAAGAACAAAAACAGAAAGCAAAGGAACAACTTTAATAAAATCACAAATGGACTCTTAAGATCAAATTTATAACAAGCCATGGTGAATTTGACCGATAACTTATCTAATCTCCGCGGTACACTAAGGTGACCGAGGTTTTTTCTATAAGCTATTAAATTGTTAATATTCGTTGGAAACTGAGGTTAGTCGAAGTCAAAATGGAGAAAATAAAGAATGAACAGAAAACCTCTCGAAAAGTTGTAGAGTTGAAATCAAAATTAGGATAAGTTATTCTTTGAAAATTTTAATTTTCACACTTAAAAAGTGATTTTGCCAGACGACATCATTATTATCATGCCTGAGATACGGTGTCACTTAGCTAAAAAGTATTGATATTTCCTGCTTTCCATGCAGGAGAAGTACCAATAGTCACTTCATGCTGCATCGAGTCCGGCATTGTCCGATAAGACCGTAAAGACATATCTTCACAACAAGTATCAGTAACATAACATACCATTGTCACCCGCGGCGTCTGAGTTAATAACTATCACTGGAGCTTTCCCATTGGCTGAATCTGTTAAATAACGATAGGTTAAGAGAGTGCAATTGTGCATTAAATGAAAGCGATTCCTTAAATCAATACTGTTTATACACGATGTTTAACATAACATACCATTGTCACCCGCGGCGTCTGAGTTAATAACTATCATTGGAGCTTTCCCATTGGCTGAATCTGTTAAATAACGATAGGTTAAGAGAGTGCAATTGTGCATTAAGTAATGAAAGCGATTCCTTAAATCAATACTGTTTATACACGATGTTTATATGCTCTTAGGCCTTGTTTAAACGTCACATTTTGCATGCTCCGAATCAAATTGCCGAATTAAGTGCACGTAAAATGCAACGTTTAAAACAATTAAATTCGGCAGATTTGAATTAAATGCGAGTTCAGTCGAATGCTCGACTGAAGTTCGACAGTTGTGTTAAATGCCGCATTTTACATGTGCCGAATCTAATCTAATAAATTATGCTAAATTATATTTTACCCATAACTGCACAGTTTTATACTACCTGACATGCGTATAGAACATCGCCAGAAATCGCGGACATTGGAGTCGGCGAGGTTTGATGCATCGTACATTAAGCGTACGTTAAAGTTGGTAACTGCCGCTGATTCGAAAGCCTGACTTTGGGCTCATATACATCGACGATGATACACAAGAATGGGGTCTACATAGAGGAATGTTTTGTGTAGTAGGGAAACAACTGGTCCAAAATATTGCACGATAATAAAACTGGAGTAAAAAGGCTTTCAAACCATGGCTCTTGCAGCAAAATTGGAGTAACGACAGCTAAAATATCGTAGTTTAAAGACAGCGGAGTTTTCGATTTCAACGGAACTGCCGCCTGGTGTTTACATTATGCGATTTTTATGGTTTTCTAACGGCAAAGATAATCATCAAATCTAATCGGAAGGAGATGTAATCAATTGGTGAGTTAGATTCATGTATAGTTTTATCAAATCTGCTTGCACATTTTTTGATCACATTCAGTTTGCCGATAATCCCTGTTTATAAACTTTAAGTTATCGGTTTTCGCCATACATTCCTCCTCTACGCCTTATAATTTTGGTCTCAAAAACTGTTCGCAGAAAACGTTCATAAATACAAATGAAATTCGAAGTCTGCGCTTCAATTCTTGTACAGTGTGGTTCTTAATACACAAGTCTATTGTGTTCCGCTTGCACATTTTTACATTTGTTAATTTGTCAAGAAATATTTAATTAAACATTTCATTCTCCATACATTTTCTTTGTAATCCTTGCGTTCGCTTCTACGGTCAATGTACCGCAGGACATACTAATTGCGGACTCGGAGGTCCGCGATTTCTGGAGATGAAACTGGCAGCAGGTTGAAAAACAATATGGCGGCTGTTGATACTAGTATGTGTGGTTCGTGCGCGCTTCACTCCAACATAGTATAGATGTTTGACATGCAGAAATATATATGAGATGCTCCGTTTTTCAAGTTGAGGAAGCACTTCATTGCCGCTCGTAGCCTTTCTTTGCGGAACAACAACATGAAATGACCAAAGTCTGCGTCAGGGCCGTAGGCAGAGGGGTGCGATGGGTGTGTCTGCACCCCTTCATGGGTTGCAGAGATCCGTTTAATCGGAGAGTGACGGCTAAAATGACTCTCAGAATGCAGGAAATGTGGACCTCAACAACTTGATTTTTCAAAATTTCCAGGGGGAAAATACCCCCGGACCTCCTAGACGCCCACACTTCCGGCGCTCGCACCCACCCATGCAAAGTCCTGCCTAGGCCCTGTACGTATTTCTAAATTGAACGCTCTCTTTACATATTCAGCTGAAGCTACTTCTTAAACCGATAGATACACTGAATACATCTGGATAATTGCGAAATTCTCAAGTAAAAATAGAAATTCGTTTTTCAGTAGGCGTTTTCCGCGGCGTCGCCATCGTCATTGCTTGAGTTTCCTAATATTGGCGGGAAACTGAGCGGTTAGCGGAGTGTGGGAATAGCTCAGCAATTAAATTGCGACACAATTAAATGCGACGTTTCAAACCAAATGCCGAATTTTTTTAATTCGAGTCGACTCAAATTAGCGTTGTATTCGGCGCATGTAAAATGCGACGTTTAACCCGCGCCTTAGGCCCTGAGCCTTATTTTGTGTTTAGCCTAGACAGCTTCTCCCAGTGGTTAATTTAAATAATGCTTTACCCGAGTTAATATGACACAATGTATGCCAAAAAATACCAAGCAAATTGACAATAAAATTAATGCGTGCTCTGATTGGCTGAGTGTTGAGTTTCTATGCATTCTAAAGGCGGCTGCACACGAGACAAATATAGCAGGGAAAAAGTCAAAACATATATGGCACGCACAAAAAAAAGGGAGCGAGAATTACCCTCGTATGTGCTATACCCTTACGTTTTCTTGTGCGTGTGCATGTTGAAATTTTGCTCTGCTGTATGTTGCTGTGACATGCCCCTTCGTGTCTCAGCACCTTAAAATAGCATGAAAACTCTGTAAACTATAATATTTAGAGAAGAAGCCACATCATCTGGCTGGTTTTCATGCGGATCCTCTATCCAGGTTGAATTAGAATTTGGAAAAGCTGCTCTTTTTGTGATGGAAATAAAGAAGAAGGGGTGAAAAAATTAACTATGTATTTGAAGAATTAAAAAATTTCAATTTAAGAATGCAACTGCTACCTTAACGCTGATCTCATTTCATAAAATGTCACCTATATACTCCCATAAAAGCCAGTTTACCTTGAAGGACATGTCCCACTCCACCGTTGCCATTGTGCACCAAAATCGCTCTCCCTGTCCCTTGTACAGCACCCTTCTCCTTTTCAGAATGCACTGTCCCAAGTCCACCATGATTGACTGCTTTGTTGACTAACGTTGATGCCAATGAAGACTTCACTTGAGGGTTTTCTGGTGTGATTTTTTGAGGGAGAGCTTGGTGCAGGATGATGTTTTTCAATGCACCTGGCTCACCGGGGGAAGCTTTAGGATCGGAGTGGTGGTTTTTATGAGGCGTGGACTGGTGTTTGACTGGCTTGCGGCGATGTGCTGTGGAATTATGATGTGCTGCAGAAGTATGATTAAAAATTACGGGCTAAAATTGTTAACCATTCTCAGTGTGAGTATAGCCTGCCCAGACGAAGCTAAGATGTGGTGATATGATTTACTTAAGGCAGAAGATCGCTCGGCAGAGACGTGTGAAATAGGTACAGGTCACCGAAGGAGAGGTTGGTGGAAAAATTTGGGATGTTACTCTTGGCAATTAATTTGCGCGTGAAAGGAGGTCCTTAGGCCCTTTTCATTCGGTCGCCGGGAGCATGTTCAGCTACTTTTGCGTCCTGGTCAATTTCATGGGATACTTTAGCAGTGAGGTACAGCTCAACTGTTTTTAGTTGAATGGTCACACATTAGGGTTTCAACCACAGATTTGGAACGAAATCTATTCACAGCCAGGTTTGACTCTAGTAGCGAAAAGCGACCCATCAAATCATGGTTGTTTGCTATGAGAATAAAGCGTGCCTCTGGCTCTTTTCACCCCGTTTTAGTTATGGTTATTGAATATGTTTCTTAAAACAACAGGTTTTTTTATGTTCACGCTTCTCGTCTGTCTCTTACTGGTACATTAGTTTCTGTGGTTGACAAATGTGCTACCACTACTTTTATTAAGTTTAAAGCCTTTAGATGGACCTCAGTAAAGACCTTCGATAAGCATAACCTCATTCGTATTTTAATTCCGTACAAATGCAGTATTTTTGTGATGTTAACAAACAAAACGTCCCAGAGAATATGTCTTGTTTTCTATTATCAAAATACTCTAACGAATACGTAACCTTGATGCTCCAAAAACAAAGTTTTCAAAATAAGGTCAGTTGTAAACAACATACCTTCTTGATTGGGCGACACAAACCCCAAGAGAACCAAACACGCAAACCAGAACAGACAAGCTTTCATCTCAAGAAAGTGCTGTAGCCGGCAAATTTTCCCTTGAAGTTTAAATACTTGCAAGCGACTCACACACCCTCTCACAAATCAACCTCGTCTGTCACCAATCTCATTATTTATTACCCACATCACCTATGACCGATTATTGTTCCTACATATTGTATACCGTGGGATAATTTGTGCACGAGTGTGAATTTTTTGTGGAATAATTTTCATTCCAGAAAGAGAGATGTTAAGATAAAGGATTGAGAGCAAATACTGGGGACTTAAGTTTTTAACTTATTCCCTGTGGATCGAGTCGAAGCGAATTGTTTTGACCCAAAGCCGTAGTAACAATCGTTTAGCGTGCAGGTACCATACACAACAGGTACCAGAAGACAGCCTGGGTACCTAACGATCCATGTCGACTTTGACCGTAGTTTAATTTCGGAACTTAACCAGCAGGACCAGTTTCACTCTTAACCTCAATGAACTTGTGGCGAATCTAATAACTCTGTGTTATCGCTCCATGTCCAATGGTTATCAAGTATTGCTTGCATTAGAAAACAAATCCACTTTCATGTTGTATATGTAATTCTTTTGACAGGTCAGCCGATTATCACATTGGCGCGTCAATTGCCAATAAAATTAATTGGTGAATGTAGGCCACTGGTGGGAGGAGCAGCGGCCCAATGCATGGTTAGTGAGTCGTACCCCAGATCTGCAAGTCACGTTAACGTCCCCCCCCCCCCCCCCCCAGGAAGAGGGGTACTCAAACACAAATACAGGGAGATTCCGCGAAAATGTCCTACCAGTATGCTTTTCTTATACCATATTTGAAGGAGAAAGGTACCCCTTTCATACACTTTCAATAGAAAATTGTACCTTTTTCACGTTTCTAGAAAGGGGTTACTACATCTATTTTCTCTCTTTTTTGCACCGGAGTAACCCCTTAAAATACTTGAATGAATCGACTTTTCGGTGGGTCTATTCGAGATATTTTGGAAGGCCTCTTAAATACCTAAAATACTTGAATGCCTTAATGCCTACCGTTCCTCCTACACTTTTGTATACTCCAACTCGTGAAGTCCTTAACTTAATTTATTCAAAACTAGCCATGGTTATTGAAATTCCTGAGTTTTGATTGATTTACTGGCCGACCACAAATATGGTAGGTGTACCTGTCAGCGAGAATAGCTGGGGAGCACAAATATTGCAATTCTTTGGGTGTTTTTAATAAAACAATTATTCCACTCGCGCTTGTTGGATATGAGATAGATATAGCCAACTCTGCGCTACGCGCCTCGTTGGCTATGGACCATTTCATATCTAATGCGCGCTCATGGAATAATTGTAAAATATACGTACATTCTGAAAAAGGTTCCCCTTTTGGGTGGAACCTCTCCTTGTGGCCCACTATAGGGAGCGTCCCAGGCGTTAATCTCGTAGTGCAGCATAGAAACAGAATGAATCAGCACCCTACGTACAGGGGGTAGCACATCTGAATAGCCGCTTGACAAAAACCGAAAAAATCAGGAATAACTTCTGGCTGTACGGATCAATTCACTTGCGACTGTAGCAAGATTTTTCGCAATCTGTTCACACTAACAGCAGCTATTAAGCGCAAAGTGGAATTGTCAGTGTACCTGGTAAATTTTCGATTCGTTCCAAATCGAGCTTCAAAGGCAGTTGTTAACTCATTACAATCATACATTTGATCATTTTTTTTGACAAGGGTATTAAATAATCACAGTCAGTATGGTGTAATTGAAACACTTACTACCAGTTACTATTGTTAGATTCTGGTCAGATGTGAACTTGATTCTATTCGGTCGTGGCAAATTCAACTAATTGCACTAACCATCCTCCCGGCATGAACTTCCTTATATCGGATCCCATACGATTATTTTGTTTAGCTTCACCTATATTGTGATCTGGTACCATTTGTCCAAGTTGTTGTAATAAATAGTATAACATGCAAGATAGAAATTACAATTTTGCAGTCGATGTTGCAAAATCGTTTCGCACTGGCTGGTACATTGCTGGCTAAATGTCAATAGAACACAGTCTTGCATAAAATGTGCTTTGTGAAGGCTGTAACATTAAAGGGGCAGTATCACGGGAGATTTTCTAAGTTTCTTTTGTGCAAACTATGCTAGAATTTTAAAGCTACTTTCACTGATAAACAAAATGTCCAACCTCTAAATGACAAATGGCATAAATTAGGCTAAGATGTAAAAAAACATAATCAATGTTTTTTAGTGATTTTTCTCCAAGTGGCACTCTGAAAATTCAAGTTTTAGACGACTTCTTTCTTCCCAACCTATCTGTAGCCACACCAGTTTTAATAAGTTTTCGTAAACAGTATTACGTTTTAGCAAGGCTAGGCAACTATTAGTGGATTTCAAATTATTATACCAACACCTTCATTGGATTTTGAAGTACCACTAAATCTTGGTGAGACTGCCCCTTTGATGATGAAAAATCCAACAATTTCCCAAAGTATTTGGGGTACTTTTCAACCAGTCAGAAAGGTACACGACTCGTGACTCGCGACAAAGGCATACGCCATTCTAAGTAGAAATTAAACTTGTCCTGCATAAACCGTGAGCTCAAACAATTGTGATCCGCACAGTTTCCGTTTCTTCTTCAGTTGACGCAAATAATGTAGTGCGCCGTAAAATAGCTGGTGTATTGGACGATAATTAATGCCTGAAGCTGCAAGCTGGCAAAAAGTAAACGGTTGGCCGATAATCGAGAGCACTAGTGAAATTTGGAGTTTGGAGGACAACCTTCCACCAGAAGGCACAACACTCCAATTTACCATTGAGCCAGAAAGGGGTTTATTTATTTTATTACTCTCCGATAGATATGCGAAGGATAATCTTACAGCTTACAGTAATACTCACGGCGTATTTGCCGGTAAAATAAATCAAGTTGATTGATTTACTTACTTTTTCAACAATGCGATTTGATTAAAATGTCCGACTTGATAAGCTGCTATATTTTATACTTTAACATCGTTATGACTTTTTATAGTAAACAGAAAAGCAAGTAATTCTGATAAAAAAAGTTCAATTGAGTCTCTTTAAATATTTCCTCTTCAGAGCTCGGAATTGATCATTTATAAGTCAAAACCGAGACACAGAGATTTGTCCATCCCACCCTCCGGTATTAGTCACTCCAAAAAAAGTCACTTCACTTGGTCACTCCAAAAGAGAAAAAGGTGCGAAATGCGCTTTTTAAGTTTGAAGTGTGTGCTTCCTTCAAAAAAATCGAGCTCTTCCATGGACCAAGCGTTATTGGACATGTTTTGCTTCATTGCCAAACAGTACTTTGTCCTTAATTTTCTTAAAAAAAAATAAATAGACTCTAAGTTCAAATAAAAGTCAGGTCATATGACCCGTGCGAACCTGTGTGGCATTTCGATTTTCTCGCACGAAATTACCCAGACGAAAATCTGCACGTATCGAACTCAGGCTGCTAAAAGCCGTATGGCCCAGATACACGTGCAACTTGCCTCATAATTTCTCCCTTCTCGTTGTTTGACGTTGTCAAATGTTAATCGATATCGATTATAAATAGCCCAGGGCAAGAATGTCAAACTTTGTAGATTTAGCGAGTAGCGAGCCATCGATTTGGCTTCACGCTCTTAACTGGGATTGGCTGTGATCACAAGCAAGGGACCAAGCGGAACCTGCAGTTGCGGGTACCAGAAACACTTCTTTGTTTTCTGGAAGAGCCTGGTATTTGTATTGAGAAAAAAGACAAATAAACTCCGCCTATATGTTGTCTCGGCTGTCGTTTCGAAACGGTTGATTTTTCTTTGTGTCAATAGTCGCAAGTCATTATCGGAAAAGATTCGGAAATACGAAAAAGCTCGCACGAAATACGATCTAAGCAAAAATAGAAGATTCTAAAAAAAGCGAGGAAAACCTTGAAACAAAAAATAAATTTCGGAATTGAAAGATACACTTCCTGGAATTTTGGCTAACCTCAAGCCACCTTAAACTTTATCTAGAATTAATTGCTCTTTTTGTTTCCAACGTTTCTCCGTCAAGCTGATTTTTTGTTGCGTTTTGTCATTTGCCATGCCAGATCCTAAAATAGAGTAAAGTGCTAACCACCCTGAAAAATGAAATCAAAACAAAAAACACGGACATTTTCCTAGTTAATAATACCCTGAGGTTTAAAGAAATAGAAACCATAGCAAAAGCCCACACTTGTCATTCAAAATAAAATAAAAATAAAATGGGGGTTTGCATTCTCTGTTGCGAAGTGGCGCTGACCACAGCGGTAGCTTCACCTTTGTTTATCAATTTCCTCGGGTACATGTCATGGGTTTTAATTTATGATGATTTATTAATGACTTTGGGTCCAAGTCTTTGTTCGTTGGCTTCTTGTTTGGGATCACGAGGAATTTAGGACAGATTAGCGCCAGGGAATTCTTCAAGCCGATTTATGTAACTTTTCAGTGATGTGGAGAACGTGCGTGTTTTTAGTTGTTCTCATCGCTTGTTTAGAACTTCAAGGTAAGCTGTGGAAGTGACATTTTACTTACGAATATTGATCACCAATTTCTGAACAACACTTTTTGATTTGATTCACAAATGTTAAATTGGTTTAAATTTGCCAGATGATGGTTCCTTCTTAAAAAATTAAGATGAACGTACATTTGACCAGTGAAAAGTTCGAAAGAAAGATTTATATTGAACTTACAATTTTTATAGTGAGAAAGAGAGATAATACTTCAAAAATTCGCCACAGAAATGTAACCTGTTGTTATCTCTAGAGTAAAGTAAAATCTACTTGTAGTTCACTCCAGGTTTTAATAGTCTTTCAACGTTATTTTGTGTTATAAATGTAAAACTTACAAACGGAAACTCCAATAACTAAAGCCGGGTTTAATAAAAGGTAACTCTCCTAG
This sequence comes from Meandrina meandrites, assembly GCA_963693305.1. Taxonomy (NCBI): domain Eukaryota; kingdom Metazoa; phylum Cnidaria; class Anthozoa; order Scleractinia; family Meandrinidae; genus Meandrina; species Meandrina meandrites. Next base: position 10,572,978 of record OY855905.1, read on the forward strand.
TATCTTCAAAGCGAAATTTGTTAGCGATGGAGACCATTAATATTATATAATCAATGGCGACTACTAAGCAATTCTTTCTTATTTCTTATATGTAGTCAACGGAAAATTCCATATAAAGCCAAAAAGTCACAAGCATAACGAGCAATGGTCAGATGACAAAGAATGTGAGTATCTTGAAGTGAATAACTTATAAACATTAGATATCGTATGTTATTGTTATAATGTCAGTTAGAGAGATGTGTTTTATAGAATGACATCAAGGCGGTGTTAAAAGTGTCAAGTTTAATTCTACACAAATTTAAAACCTTCTGAAACTGCAAGAAAGTCAGTTTCTCGTATTATATGTTGGTGTTTCATGCATTCAATCAAGCTAGCAAATTTTGTTATCCTCCTTTCATAAAAAGACGCAAATCAGAAGCAGAACAAATAAGATATTTTAATCTAGCATTTATTTTATTCACGCGCGGTTTTTCAATTCTTTTTTGCTTCCGACAATTAGAACACGCCTTTATTCAAACATTGTCGGTGATCGGCGTTAAAATGTCGATTAATTGCCATCATTTTGGGAAACGTTATTTGAAATCTGAACGATTTAAGTATTCTCTTTCATTTTGTAGTATAAAATACATTTTCGCTACCAAGAAAGGACACCCAACGAGCGAATGTTTTTAATACGCTGGTAATTACAGAGTAAGCTTGTCCTGGCATTTTACTGTTAATTTTTGTCATTTTCTCTCTTGCAGCTAAACAAGTAAAGCGGGACACAGTTCCCTCGGCGGCAAATGGTAAGAAAATCATGAGGTCATTTTACATCAGCTAGTGTTGATAAAACTTGTCAGACTCCTGTGGTGTGAACAGTCAATGATGTCTAAACATTTTCAAAATTTATTGTTTCTTCAGTTTACCCGCAATATAATCATGTAGCCCACCCACAGACGAAAGATAATAAAACACAATTAACAAACGTTCGCACTATATTCGATAAAAGCAAAGAGCCTATGTTCTCGTTGAATACTGAAATTTGATGATTCCGCGCGCTGCTTTAAGGCCCAAGCTTCCTTTGCCTGGAGTCCTCTATTCTTTTGGTCAGCAATTAAGGCAGACAGGCATGACCAGCCAATGACCGCTGACCGCTGGTCAGGAGAAAACGAAAAAAAGTATCGTAAAGAAAAAATCTTAAAGAAATTTACAGAAGGAAATTTGCCATTGAAACTTGCATCCCGTGACGACTTTAAACTAAAATTATAATACTATTCTAAGAGCATTCAAACTGAGACATTGAAAATTCATCATTTGTGGAAATGAATAGTGAAATCGGGAAGTCTTCAATAATCGCTACTAGATTTTTTCTGACGCCTCGCTTTGCAATACTGATTGAAATCCCCCAACCTGTTAAGTCACTAGTAGCAAATTACCAGCGTGTTCAAATTGTCGTATTTCTTTAATCGTCTGTGCATGGCCTGTCAATTGCAAATACTATTACGGGGAATTTTGCTACATAATTAATTTGTCCAAACGGTAACATGAAGACTAAGTAACTTCACTCATATACAAAATCCCCCTAGAACACCTAGATGAAGATATAGAGTGAATTATTGAAGGTAGAGTAAACTGTAATTAGTTTTTGAGTGGTTATTCAGGAAACACGGCAGAGTTTGAAAAAAGTCTACTGTTGTTTTCTATTTGAGATCAATACCTCTCGCATGCGTGACTCATAACACCCTTGCTCATAATAACTTCCAAGCCTAAATATAGTAAGAATAGTAAGGTCTCCATTGATGAACAGATGCCTTTTGCCTTTACAAAATCATCCTCATGATAGTAACCCTTTACTAATCAAGCTAATTTGTCTGCGTCAGGATATCCTTCCTATGGCTCGCAGTACGCAACACAATCTAGCACATCTTACAACAGTGCAGGTAATTCGCACACTGTAAAATTTAACTTCTAAACTTAACCTAATTGTTTAGCCGTACGCCAGGCAAATAGTGTAGATATTTGTACGTCTCCGAAAAGTTACTATGACATTATACCCCGAAGATTGGCCTTGTGATTGGAACTCTTTAGTCGAATTCAAAGACTGAGATGAAGCAGTTCGCAGGCGTCTTTGGCAATTGGCGATTAACTTGGCTGTTCAAAACGCAAAAGCGACACTGAAGAAAGAGTTTTCGCAGATTCTGATTGGTGCTAGCATGCCAGTTGCGTTCTTATTTTGTTTGGTTTAATCTCAGTCGAACGCTCGAAGAGTCCTCATTCTTTCTGCCCACCTTTTAAATTTTTAACGACAATTTTGCATGTGACTCGTATATGTAAACCAAACTTTGACTAAGGATGGGTGTGTTTATACACTTTGTCTGTGGCGATCGGTAGACCAGAACGATTCATCCGATCTCTACGGTGGATTCCAATGCGGTTAACGAAAGAAACCCCTCTCGCGCACTTACACTCCACTGTTTAGAAATTAAAGATTGGATGGCGTATTCAAACATGCCTAGCACGTGCTAATGTTTTAACGAACTCATCTTTTACTCTCATGAAGGTGGACAGAGGCCACCGAAAATTTAGTGTAGTTGTAAAAACTTGAATCGAATGAATCATTCGGGTGTATTTATCTTGATGACTAAACGAAATATAGCACGAAAAGTAAAACGTTTTCATACGTTGACACCTGTTTCAGCGTACAACTCAGCAAACTCTGGACAGGGCAGGTCTGCGATGCCGTACCCGGCTTCCTCTCCATCCCCAGCTCCTGCCACTGCCGCTGCAACCTCCTCAGCACCCGCACCATCAACAGCATCAGCTGCTGCAGCAGCATCACCCCAAGGAGGGGTTGCAGCAACAGCCCAAGCAGCGGCTCCAGCTTCAGCTTCTGCCCCAGCAGCAGCACCAGCCGCTGCTGCCCCAGCTCCAGCCCCAGCTCCTGCCGCACCCGCCTCTGCTCCGGCTTCTTCTACACCCGCGGAGGCGTCAGCCCCCGCCAGAGCATCTGTACCTTACACCGCACAAGCATCCACTGCTTACCAACCTTCATCTACAAGTTACAGCTACAATTACAACCCAGCACCAGCTCCATACTACGCTTCTTATCCGGCTCCAGCTGCCTACGCCTACCCAGCCCCAGCACGGTCTGCCACCACATTGATTGCTGCTGCAGGTAAGGGATAACGGTTGTTGTTACTATGGTAACGGGGAACATTTATTTAAGCTTCAAAGCTATAAAAATAATTAAAAAATGGCATAAATTTACCTTTCACATAAACGCTGGAAGCTAAATGAAGATCCATTGTAGTATATAACCGCTAGATTCAAATTTTGCGGTATTGTGTTCAAACAAAACGTAACGATTAATTACTGTAATTGTAAAGCCGCGGCTGTAAGTTTGATGTTGTTAGTTAATGAATTCATATCGGAAACGTAATATAAGTGTTTTGCCGTTAATAACCACATTCGTCCATCTCTGATTGCACTGTCGATAAATGTGTCACAATCATGAATCACTCGAAAACAACACACACTAAGGAAAACATATGGAAATGTTTGCTTTTCAGTGGCTCAAGTGGCCAAGTCAACTTCCACTCAAGGTACGTTTCGGCAGATTGAAAAAAAAAAACAACAAAAAAACAAACACGACAAAAACGAATACAAAATGACGAGGCATACTGCTTTACAGCCAACAAAACAATAACGTTGAACACAAGCCACTAAAAAAAAAACTTAAACAGCAATCGATAAGTTCAATGCAACAATCGTACTTTTAACACGTCTTTTTCCTAACTAACTAAAATGGCGTTTTGCTGCTTGACTTTCATCCGTCTCGTATCACCACTCTCAGTTCCCAAGCTTTATAGATACCTATTTCCGGAGAGAGTAATTATCGTTCAACAATCCGATCTCTTTGAACTGTTAACCTGGCGATTTCATTTCAAGATGGAAGTTTCTTTCCAAAATTATGTTTTATTGATATATTATTTTTGAGTCCAGGAGCGGTTATGTGAGTTGTACTGGTTTTTGAAATTACCAAGCTTAGAATTTATGGTACGAGTGATAAGAGCAACAAACGGCCGCGCTACTTGCAAACCACAATTATCAACGAGCAATGTAATTTCCAATTTTTTAAGCACTTCGAGCCTATCTTTGGTTTCCTCACTACAGACCAAATCCATCTTTTTCACAAAAGGCTGAATTTTTGTTGCTTATGTTTCGAAATTCCTTCATTTTGTTCGCATTTCTTAAGATTTGCGCTGGCATAGTCACCTGTTAGTGAATCAGCACGCGCGCTATTCGCTGAGGTGGTGGTCATTTAGTAGTAATAATAGTCAAAGAATTGGAACACGTCGAAGATGTCCATCAGTGTACACGGATGAAATAAATATAAGACTATTCCACGGGTGTATCCAAAGTTCACGAACTCGTACAACCAGTTCTGCCTTCTCCAATGCAAAACGACTTCCCGTGCGACCCCACAGAGACAGCGCTCAAATCCCAGACAGTAGTACTCACAGACCGTTAGCACAAAAACGCGACAAATGAATAAAAAAGAAACAACATAAAGTAAAGACGTGGACAACAAGGACGAGTGAACTGAAATATTGGATCAAACAGTTAAACACCACACTGATTGTATAACAATTAATGTTACAATTGTAGTAGAGCGATTTTTCACGTTCCTGAAAGGTAAATCAAAAAAGCAGGCGAGGTGGAAAAACAAGACAACGAAACAAAAACTATTAAGGAAAGAACAATTTGAAAATGCCGTTTTGTACAAGTTAGATGACTGTTTCACCAGCGGAAATTTCAGGGACGATGGGAAAACGCTTTACACGTCATTTTAGGATACGTTATAGAAAACTTTTTTTTGTATTAAGGGTCTTAAATTATTAATGCTTGTTCATGATAATAATAATAATAATAATAATAATAATAATAATAATAATAATAATAATAATAATAATAATAATAATAATAATAATAATAATAAAAATAGAGACTGGTTCCTAGTCCCAGTCCCAGCCTCCCAGCCCCCAGTTCTAGGTTGCCTCTCGTTTCCAGACCTCTCTAGGTATCGTCGGTGGAATTTACTGTATCATATGTAAATTTTGAGTGCGTCAAGTCATTCTTTTTCTCGCATTTCTGCCAATGAACAGACTTGAAAATTACCTAGCCTGATTAAAGTATACTCACTGGTGTCTTGTATTCTTTCCAGGTTCCGCCAAGGCACAGGGTAGGTGAATTTTATACTTTCTTTATCAGTTGTATTTTTATTCCTAATTGAGCAAATATGTTTCTCATCTCAACTTTTTATCTCTTCTTTGAACAGCACGCAGCAACACAGAAGGTAAGTTCAACAAATGGCTTCCATAAGTTTTGTTTGTTTTATATGGTAGACGATGAATTTTTTTTAAACAAAGGAATTCGTTTGGCATTAAAAATTCTTCCTAGTCTGATCAAAACAGTCAGTTCTTAATAATCTATCTCGCACAAAACCTGAAATTACGAACGCCAAGCCAGAACTCTTTCAAGATTTTTTTGTTTTAATTGTTCACAAACATAATAACACTTATTACAAAAAAATAAGCGTAGACGAGGAAAAAGCTTCATAAATTATTACCTATATTAAATTACCTAAAACTGGAATTGTTTAACAACAAACAAAAAAACTACTGATAACAATAAATAAATGAAAAGAACGAAAAAGGCGACTCCTCTGCCTAAAAAAAACAAAAACAACAACAACAACAACAACAAAAACTGTTTCAGGATTGGGGAATATTGCTTGTGGTAAATATCCTCTGATATTCCAGCTTTTCCTGCATTTCGTGAAATATTTTGAGCATTTTATGGCTTATTAACGTGCATAAAACAAACAATTGTCAGAGACCTCGCCCAATTAACGGACATATTGCACTAACTTGCGTTTTCCTGTTTTACCGAAGTATTTTTCCAGCGAAAACAAAACAATAGAAACTCTAAATAATAATAGTTTCTAACTAGAGCCGTTTTCTCTCTTTCTGTCCAGGCGTTTGTCTTGACGATGAAAGAGCCAACAACTTCTGCTTGAAGGCAAGAAATCCATGTTTTTGCGAAGAAAATCACCACTTCATGTACAACTATTGTAAAGATTCCTGTAATTGGTGTGATTCATCTGAGAACGTTGGTGAGTACACGAGTAGTTGGTCATGATGTGGTAAACCCTTGCGGAGGGTGGTGTTGGTGGTGGTGGAGACTCCCATAAGAAACAAACGGGGATGCTCGTCGAAAAATTTTAATTAAACTCCCAAAGGAGACCAATCTGTGTTTGACTCAATATACCATATTTTATATCCCTGAAAAGTCTAGACGGTCAACACAGTTTGACGGCGTTTTTTTGTCTCCACGTGCAATCCAAATCGAGACCTTTTCGGCTAAAAAGTGTTTGGCGTTCTATCCAGGAAACCATTAGTGAGACCAAAATCAGTAATTTATACTATACTCCTAAACGAGACTCTCATAGTGTCGGCTCTCTCAACACAGGTGTATAAATAAACACCGGCGAATTAAATGCTGGGGGTAACCTTGTGATGTACTAGCATCCTATCCAGGAGGGAGTAGAAATACTGCTGGTCGCTTCGTGCTACTGAAACCAGGATAAGCTCCGGTCTGATGAGCCACTAGGCTCGATCGCAGACTTAACTTTAACCTATGCTCTTTTTAACAGGACACAGATTTTGGAGAGTGGTAAACGAAGCGCACCTTCCAAGATCATGGGTAATAAACAGAGTGGAGTTCTATGCTAACAAACACGCCAAGCACCCCCTTGAAACTAAAGTACCAAGCAAAGCTTTCGCCAGCTCAAGTTACCCTGGTTACGAACCAGGCAGCGCTTTTAACAACAAAAGCACTACATACTGGCTGCCTAACGGATGGTACGACCGCGGAGCAGGCGAAGATTTCATTGGCTATGAGTTCGATCAGCCCGTAGCTATCAACTCAATCCGAATTATTCACCAGAAGGGACAGGGAAATGTCGTTTCAAAGAAAATGTACGTTGAGGCGGCTGATGCTTATGGCGGACCATATACCACTAAATGGATAATTGAAAACCCCAAAGGAGCCAGCAATAGGAGATTCAATAACAAAAGTAAGAGTAGAGCAAACTCACAATGAAAAAAAGAAATAAACAAATAAACGCTAGAGTTAGTTCTCTGCTTGGTTTTGATTTGGATCACAATATCATAATTTGATTTATATTCTACTGGTAGACACTAAAATGTAACAAATTTTTGAGCTTTTGGAAACCAAGTCAGCATACCAATAGCCAAGGTTAAAGCTTTCTTAACATCCTTGACTAGAGAGCAATTTGCAAATGATTAATTTATTTGTGATATAGAGTACCCAAGACATTATAGTAAAGCCAAAACTTTGATAGTGGCCTATTGCAAATACTTTGAATTCCCGTTTGCAGTAAGATTTAATTACATTGAAATGATCTATTTTTGCCCACAGTGTGTCCTCTGTTTTGGAGACGGTTTTCAACTGACCAAGGAGTCTACTGCTTCAAGCTGATGACTGATTTCAACACGTGGCATGGGGCAAGGGACAAGTGCGCCGAATATGGCGCCGACCTCGCTTCCGTCAGAGGCGAGGAGGAAGCCGATTTCGTCAAGAACCAAGTTCAGTTGTGCGGGTAAGATTGCTTTATTTTTTGTCTTGGTATTACATCAGGTAACCACACTAGAATCCTTTTTTTCGAACCTCAAGAAATCAGGGGTAAATTTGGAGTACCGTTAAATTCCGGTATTGATCGAAATACGTTTTCAGTTAAAAAGGCATAATAAAGCAACAACATTTAGCCCTGTTCAATACTGTCATCCGCCCCTTACCGCTGACAGAGTTCTACAACAAATTTTGACTTTTTTGCCGTCATAGGAACTTTTTGAATAAGTGACACTATTTGGCTTTAGAAAGATAAGAGGTCATAGGTGAAACGTGACCACCATTAAAATAGAAATACCACACAGTATTTTACATGTTGCACATCATCCAAGGTTAATTACCATAGCTTAAATACTGTTGGACATAGTAAGGGGCGATGATGGGCAAAGAGGGAGGAATTGGGAACCTTAATTATTTTCAGTTAGTTTAAAGCTCAGCTTTATTGGGGGCAAAAACGGCTTTAATTTTATCACGCTTGATGCTTGTACTTTCAGTTTTACTTGGATTGGCTTGAACGATTTGAAGAATGAGAGCGACTTCCGGTGGAGCGACGGAGGTAACTTGACGTACAAGTCCATGAGTCCGCAGATGGATTACATCAAGGACGAGAGGGCGGACCAAGAAATGGATTGCATTGCTTCCGATCAGAACGGGCAATGGACAACTTTCCACTGCGATAATAAGTTTTACTCCATCTGCAAAAAGAAGCTAAGTACGTCAATTGGCCACCTTGAGCCAAAATCGAGCTACAATTCCAGACAAATTAGTTGGGATACTTCAAAACCCTCCCCCTCCCCAAAAGAGTGTTGGAAGATGACGTATGTTTTGAACTTAAAGAAATAGAAACTGATTTTCGAGATTTAAAAGTGGGGGTGGGGGGGAGGGGACTTGGGATTGCTTGCGATTTTAGGTTGTGATGAACAAATTATTGAAACAGGGGGGTGTCACACGGGGTTAACTTATACTGATAATTCAGGAATTTTTTAATTGGGATGAAATAATTTTGCCTGAATTATCTTTCAAACGTTACGCACAACTCAGGGGTGCAGAGCCTAAGGACCACATGGTTATCCGTTACTAAGCAAACACACTGGGGTAGCGTTACTATCTAGACTATCGCGACCTTCGGAGAATTAAAAAAGATTTTAATTCTTGTTTTTCGTTAAGCTTTCATGAACTGCAGTCGAAGACTTCCGAAGATTTCCGACATCTTTATGAGATCAGCGGAAGATTTCCGAGGAATATACACGGTCTGTCGGAGACTGACCGACTCCTTTTAACCAAAAATTACAAAAAAACCTGCTTGACAGGACATGCCTTGTCTCGCTAGAAGTTTAAATATCAGCATTTTTTTATAGCTATTTTTTATAGCCTCAGTATTAATAAGCAAAAAACTGGTAAAAACTGGTAAAAACACAACGTAAGTGTTATTTGACGCGATTGCACTATAATTAAAGGATTTAGCGTGTTTGGATAATTGTGATTTTGACTGGTAATTTAATAATGACCATCCTTTAATTAAACATTCCATCTCTAAAGCAAGCGAAGATGATGACGATGAGGAGGAAGAAAACGACGACGAAGACGACAGCGTGGAAAGCCATCACAAGAAACACCACAAGGCTCACCTGAAATACCATCACAGTCTGAAGAAGAACAAAGTGCGAAAACACAGTAAAAAAGTTAGTTTGGGTGAGTTGAATAATATTCCAAAATGTGACTGCTCTGGTCTAGTCAAAGATTTATCTGATAATTTTAGGAAACTCTTCAAAGAATATTGGTCCATGCGCTTAGAAACCTGAGAAACGTACCACAATAAATTTGATGCTGTTTCGACAGGTTCAGAGGCTGCATTTGATGAACTTGTAGACCTTGCTATTGTGTGTTGTTAATCAGTTACTTTTTAACAATTAGACTTCGAGCCTGGGTTTTCTATGAGCGGATAATCAACGAGGCGCAGCAAAGTTGAATTTAATCGCTAAAGAAAAGGAGGGAGAGTGGTCAAATTGTTTTAGTAAAAATTCTAAATAATTGCAGTCCAAAAAGCCTCGGTCGGGTGAAAACGCAGTCTGCAGTCTGCAGTCTGCAGTCTGCAGTCTGCAGTCTGCAGTCTGCAGTCTGCAGTCTGCAGTCTGCAGTCTGCGTTTTCACCCGACCGAAAAAGCCTACCGTGACTATAACTTTTAGCTAAAAATAATAAAAAAATGCCTCTTTAGAGAGCAACACGCGCACGATCGTATTCCTTTGACCCAGCGAATGATAAAAAACGGTGGAAAGTGAGCAGTTTGGGAAAAGAAAACGTCGGGTAATAAATCTCTTATTAGACCTTTCAGCGTGTAGACTCGTATAAATATGCATCGAAACTACACACTTAAATGTATGATAAGATATATTTATTGTATGGACCTAAAAATTGTGGAAATTTTAATGATAACCTGCAATTGAATTGAAAGATAAGCGCAAACATTATATATTTTGTAATGTAAAATTATTTCAACAATAAACTTGTCCTTTCCCGCAGCTGAAGAACTGAAGGAAGCTAAATCAAACAGCACTGAAGATGAAGAAGAGGAGCAGGAGAGTGACGAAGACGCTATCCGTGAGGCTGTCAAGGCTCAAAAAAACTCTAAAGAGCACAGCGACGAGGACGAAGAAGATGAAGACGAGGAAGAGGAGGACTCTGGTTCCGGTTCGGGCCGTTCTGCAAGCACCATTCCAGACAAGCCCAACCGAAGATCGCCCCATAAAGTTTGGGAATTTTAGAGCTCTGTTTTTAATTTGATGGACGAATAACAGCGCACCAAGATTGATGGCAGTTGCAGTTTTGCTGACTTTAAAGGCAAAACCATTTTTTCCGCAAGAGCATTCACGAAAATCGAAAGTTTTTTTTCTGGATTTTCGAGAATATTCTTTGAGCTAAAGAAGTAGGCAATCTTGAAGAGTCGTTGCTTGATTGTGGGAGGACTGGTGATAAAATTGACTGAATGTGAGGCTAAGTTTCCGAAGAAGACGTTCGGTGCCTACTCGGAAAAATATAAGAGTAGAGAATAATTTACATCGCAGTAAAACAGCAGAAGTTCAAGGAAACATCGATGTCAGATATAGTCATTGTTATTTTACTCCATGCTACGAATGAACGAATTTTTATCTTGACGCGTTTAGAAAGTTTAGTTTAAAGCCGCACTTCTCAATCAGTTTGTCTTCACAAGCTCTCTCGTCGATACAACGTTTTTCTTTATCTTGCTTGATATAGTTTCCTTTCTGCAGCAACTTCTTTCAAACGAAAAAATACACTTTATAGTGAACGGAATCCTCAATAAAAATACCCAGTAATGAAATACCGCAGACCGCAAAAAATCATGATTTTGATAAATTCTCTCCTTCGAACGCCATATTGGACTGCGCGGTTTTGCGCTATTTATCGAGGGCGCAGAGTGAAGAAGAATACCAGCGCCCGCATTGCTTAAGGTAATGGAGATACCGAAGTCAATATGGCGGCCGTGCACGAGAATTTACTGAAGTTGTGATATTTTGGGAAAGCACCAAATGATTTGCTATTTAATACGAGGTCAATTGTATTTTTTCCTTTTGGTAAAGTTTGCAAATTTATTGTCATTTAAAAAAAAGGTAGTGTATATTTTATTGTAGGTTTACTCCGCAGAGAGCTTCAAGAATTTTTGAAAAATTCAAATAATAAACAGCTAGAACGTGCCCGATGATAAATGAAAAGTACACTTTACTATATTAAGTTACTTATATATGATGATTTAGAATGCTAACGAAGGCTGATTGTAAATGAAATTACTACTACTCCTGTTGAAAAGTTAAATAAAAAGTTTCATTACAAAATAGATGTTAAATCGTGATCGCGGATAGCAAACTCGCCATTTTTAGAAATTGGCGTGTAGGAAGATGGGTAGTGGCCTGGGAACGGATTATTAAAAAAAATTAAATGATCAAGTGATCTCCGTCATCCGAAATGCGTCCTTAAAGCATGTATAGTTTGGAAGAAATCAGTTGAAGCTAAACAGCTAAATAGGTTTGACCTTTATCAATTCTAGCAGTGCCCGATTTTTTTCCAAATTATGCTTAAAATTATGTTATTTGTTCATTTCAGTATGATTTTCAATAAAACGCAAAAAGTCCAAAATTATATATTTATTAATAAAGCATGACATCTTTATCTTAAGTTACACCCTGGTTTGATAAAACACAACTAACAAGTGCACTTCAGACTAGAAGCGACGACCTAATGTGTCAAATTGTTCGGTGCTAGTATCACATTTAAAATATTATGATATAGCTTAGTGCTTGTTACATAGTAGCATCACATGTGCAGTTGCTTTTAAGTAATCGGACAGGGCACTATTCTGTTGGTCACCGAACAAGGGTGAGAGTATGCTAAAAACTCTCTCTGAAGATGGCTGAACCGGCAGCACCTTCTTGACAGCGGATGACTAACAAGGAAGTCCATACTGCGGTAGTCTCCCCTTCCCAAGATGAATGAATATAGGCTGAACCATGGACAAAACAGTGAAAATATTATGCTCGTTCTCCAAATGATGCCAGAAATGATAGTAGTACAATCGATAACGGCCTAAAATTAGTACTTCTAAAAAATACACAATTTATGGATTAAGTATGGTTAAAGCGGGGCACATTGTTCATGACATAATTCACACGCTTTATTTCACTTTAAGGGCCTGATTACATGAGCTGGGCTGGCCCGGTTAGCCGAGCCGGCTCGGTTTGGCGAGATGACTTTCAGCCCGGTTTTAGCACGAATGATATTGATCACCTTTTCCGGCAATTTTGGTGGTTAATTTTTATCACTTATGCAGATGGATGGATTACTTAACCTCTATAACCTATTTCGAAGGAGGAACATTGATTTTATCGTCGGATATTGTGTTTGGAAGAGAAATTTAATGCTGGCCCGTTTAGCCGGGCTGGCCACGTGAACGCGATTGCATGGAAAATTTTCAGCCCGATTAGTCGGGATCCTGGCATCGCGATACCGGGCTCTCGGCTAACCGGGCTGGCCCGGTTGTCAAGTAGTCGCGAAGTTGATTTTTGTTGCGTTAAACAGACTTGCCGAGATCTCGGCAAACTGAGCCAGCCCGGCTCATGTAATCAGGCCCTAAGACGTTCATATAAGATTTTGCCAATTATGTGACAGACTTGTTTTTTGCAATTGGCTTCTTTGCGTTTTGGAAAAGCTTTCAACGGAACAAAGGTGGAAAAAACTAAGCGTTGACATACTTCTATTTCAGCTTACTTTCGCGTAAGTTCAGTTTGTTATTTGCGAAGGCGTAACCGTCGAGTTTTTGATCCGAGTAGCTGAATAATTTAATATTCTTTTTTGTAAAACGTTTTAAGATCATTTCCAAAGCAAAGCGGTTGATTGACATTGAATAAGACATTTTTTTTGTTATTTTCTTTGCTTTGCAGTTGTAATGATGCCCTGAAAAAATATAGCGATGCCAGGTTGATTTCGAGCAAGGAATGGCTTACCTACATATACCTGTCTATATGGTGGAGATAAAAAAACAAAAAACGATGTGGCACTTTTCAAGTGAATTATTAACGCTTAACTCTCGACGAAATAACATTGGCTGGCAGGAGTCTGTTATAAAGAGTTGAGAAAAAACGTTATTATTAAAACATCGAGTTTATAGATTATAATCAACATCTGCTGTATGGTGTTTAAGGCCCAGTTCAGACGTCGTGCTTCTGCCGGGCGGAACTAAATTCAGGAGTTAAGTTCGACAAAAGCACGACAGAAGTACGGCGTCTGAATCAAACTTAAAATTAAGTTCGGCAAAGCAATTAAGTTTGACAAGCTCTGCCGTTCTACACGACTCTGGCACGGCAGTGATTCAAACGTCGCGCTTCTGCCGTGCCAAACAAAATTCATAAATTATATTAAATGTATTTTGACGGGGGTAGTCACGGCGCCATTGTTGTTTGATCAACGCTGACTAATTGTTACGTGACTTCAGTAAGTCCTGAATTTGGGACGATGTCTGGATCAGAGTCGTGTTTGTGCCGTGCTAAAGTCGAACCTATTACAATTAAGTTCGGCACGGCATAAGCACGACGTCTGGACTGGGCCTAACTTCCCCTGAATTAATTCATTTTTGCTTATCCTGATGAAAGCGATGGATTGATTGTCAACAACAATCACTATTTTAAGAGCTTTGTTTTAATTTTTTTTCTTATCGGCAACTAATCTCGTAGTCGAGGCATTCATCGGGTCGTCTTCTGATGGGTTCTCGCACGATTAAAGAGGCCAGTTTTGATGAAATCTGTCATTGAGATGTCGATTGCAAAATGATTATTTCTATACCCTTTTTTAAAGTCCTAAGAGTGACCACCGTCCAAATTCTCTGCAAAATATAAATACTTAATTAATTAATTCAATGATCACCAAACCACCAAACAGAAATTACTTGAATCTTTGAACAAATTCTCCCAACTAGAACTATAAGAAAAAGTATAGAGATCAGTCAGGAGAATTGATATGTGGATATCTGTGCTTAAGCAAAAGCGGTTAAAAGAGAATCAACGAAAAGGCATAATCCTCAAAAGCAATAACACTCAGTTCTTAGCTTTCATAAGGAGTACTTTATGCTTTTTGAACTAGAAAAATCCTCTTTGGCGATGATTTTACTCCGATCAGGCGCGCACATGTCATATTTTCATATTTCGTAACCACGAACGTATTTAAAATGCAAATTTTACTGCACTTAACTGCGGATATGAAAGTTTAATAGAAAGGGAAAATATAAAATCTTACTATAAATTCCGTGCGTTATAGTTTTACCTTTTCAGTATTAATGTGTTTCTGTCGTGTTGTATAGTAGCTTAACGGGAAGAAAAATGAAAGGTGCAAGCAAAGCTGCTTTAAGTCAGTCCCTTTATGTAAAATTACGCATTTAATTTTACCACTATTTTCTTAGTCCCGTGCGTATTTTGCTGTTGGAAATCTGTCCCACTGAATTGATAAGAACGAAGCTTTCACTAAAAAAGTTTTTTTTTTCTTTAATAAGCAAAACTTTTTGGGGGAAATAGTATAGGTATAAGGTTTAGTATATTACATATGCGTAATATAAACTCTTGCAGTTTTATCACTTAGATTATGTTCAGATTACAACACGAAAAGAGAAGCTACAACACACGCAAACACACACACACAAAATAGAAACAAGCAAAATATTCAGAAAGCAACTAAACACAAATAGAAATAATTTTAAGAATTTTCTTCGAAGAATAGATTTTTACTATAAAAATGAGTCGAAATCGTTAACTTCACAGCGATGCAGCGGCAATGTAAGATGAATGGACATTATTGTTTGAGTTTTTAATTTCGAAGAAAATGGCCATTAAAGCTGTACAAGCCTTGATAACGATCTTTATAATAAAAAGCGCAAATATTTAATGAATAAAGGAACGAAAAATCAACTATTCAAAAATGGCAGTTTGGGAGCGACACCTTATTACAAAATTAACATGCTTATTTATTACTTGTCACTATGGAAGCATTTCTTGGCAGAATTATTTATTGTTTAAATTATGCACTTTTCAACACCAAAAATATATTTTTCAGTTTTTACAAGATTTTTGTATAGCGCGGGTAAAGGAACATACCTGGAGGGCTAACATCTCTTGATACGAAACAGCGATAATGATCTCCGCAGCTCCTCCCACAGAGCTGTAATTACTAAACGACATAAATTTTTAATCTACTGATTGTAACTACAGCGGCATAGTATTTATTAGCCAACCGGTTGATTGACATTAAATAAAAAAAAACTTTTATTTTTTTCTGTGACTGTTGTAACGATCTCAGTATAGACGTCAATTTCAAACATGGAGTTGTTTAACTACCTTCAGCTAGTATTCGAGTGAAAACATAGTGAGGCACTTTTCTTGGGAAGAAGTAGCATGTTTTGCATGCGAAGTGGGGAAAATTAAGTCAGCATTGACGTAGGTTTAATTAATGTTATTGTTAAAACGTTCAGTTTGAAGATAATGATCAACATCTGCTGCATGGTGTTTAACTTCCCGTGCATTAATTCATTCTTGCTTATCCTGACGAAGGCGTTGGACTGATTGTCAACAAAATAATCATCTCCCAGGTATTTAAAAAGCTTTGTTTTATATTATTTACTTTCGAAAAGTAAACGGGTAGCAAAAAAGCCATTGTCACAAGGACAAAGAAATGTGCGACCTTTTTTAAGTTATATGTGATAGTTTGCAGCCACAATATGCGCGTTTATTTCAGTCGCTTTTGTTAATTCATTAAGAAATTGTTGCTGCAGTTTTCATAGTCTCGGTTGATTTCTTTACTTCTAATATGGCCATTATTATTATGATTCTCGTAGTCAAGGGGTTCATCGGTTTATTTTCTGTTGGGTTCTCCTACGTTTAAAGAGGCAAGTTTCTGATGGAATCGGTCATTGTATTTGGAATGCCGCTTACAAAATGATTATTTCTAAACATTTTAAGTCCCATGGGTGACCAACTTCAAATTTCTCCTCGCAATATCGATATTTAATCAAGGGAAAGAGTTCTGAGAATTAATTAAATGACCACCAAAGGGAATTATTTGAATCGCTTAACAAATTCTTCCAACTAAACTGTGGAATATGTAAAGAGGTCAACCAGGAGAATTTGTATATAGATCGTGGGATAAAATTTAAAAGAAAAACCTAGACGAGGAATATTTAGCGAAAGGGATGTAAAGAGAGATCTCAGAACTCAGCATCTATGAGGTGTATTTATGCGTTTTGAGCTAGAAAATTCATCTTTAGTAGTAATATCGGAGTCTGACTAAAACCACCTCGGGCGCACCCACCTAATTTTTCCTCTTTCCGGGACTAGTACTCCGGGGATAAACCCCTTCGTACTAGGGAAAGAGGAAAAAGGAGGGTGCTGCTCGGTAGTTTTAGTCAGACTCCGATATTACTACTTGGAAGAAAAGAACAAAACCGAATAAACAAACGAGCCGCGGAACGTCTATTTAGAGGAACACAACAGTGAAGTACAAACGTTCTAAATAATAAAAATTAAAAATATTTTTTCTACCTTATATACGATGGACGAAATTGACCTCGAATCTTTGGAAGAAGAACTTGCAAATCTTGATCCCGAAGATTTGCGATATTTATCAAAATTAATTGCAGAAGACACACCTACAATTCAAAGGGTAATAAACACTTTGCTGGATGAACCAATCCCAGAAGCCACAAAGAAAAAATTAAAAGCCCCATTAAAACCATTAAAACCAATACCGAAACCACCACCCAGAAACAGAAAAAGAAACAGAAAAGAAACCATTTTGAAAATATTCGACCCCATCCCGCCGAACAAGGTGAAAACCGTGACAGATTATCAGAATGAGGTTCTGGACCTGTACCATGACACGGAATATGAGGGTGTGGTAGAGGAGAGCGGGAGACGTTACAAGAGGTGGCGTTTTGTAGTGGGTCTAAACAAAGACCTCACACCCAGGTTCATCGAAAAGATAAGGGAGAACGTGGGAACATCGTTTTACATGAGGCACGCCTATTCGTATATTTTAGAAAACATTGAAGATGGGACTAGGCTTATTTATTACCAAAATAAGGGCTCCCCATGGATGAAAACTTACGCAGACGCGGAGAATTGGATAAGAAGTAGGGAGGAGAAACGGTTGGACCCGGATAACACTGAAAGACCAGATACAAAGTGGATCTTTGAGTCGCATTTCAATGTTGATGTAAAGGTTGTGCTAGACCGCCAGCCATTGATGGGAACAGGACCCTTACCAGACTGGCTGCGTAAACAAGCAAACACGGGGAGAAAACAAGCAATGGTGGCGCTGGACACCTATAGGGATAACCTGTGTTTATGGCGCTGTATCGCTGTGCACAAAGGAGCCAGACCAGATCGAAGTACAGAAGCAGCCCGAGATCTGGCCAAGAGTTTCTACAAACTTGAAAAGATGCCAAATAGTTGGGTTGGCAAAACCTCATTGGATGAACTAGAAAAGGTAGAAATGCACCTGAACAAGGGCAAACCTTTCTCAGATTGGCTTGGGATAAGAGTTTATATGCCAGAGTGCATAGAAGATGAATTTGACATGGAAGCGCCAATCGAGGTGGTATGGCATCTCACAAGAAACCCAGCGCCGCAGTTTAAAAATATTATGACAATCGGTGTTTTTAATGAGCACGCATTCTTGATAAAAGACATAACAAAGTTAGCGAAAAATTATGAATGTATCCACTGTCACGCAAGATTCACAAAGGCTTGCAACCTCCAACGTCACGTGGAAAGATGCGCCCAAGGTAAAACAGTAACACACTGCCCCGGAGAGAAGGTCGAAGCGCCACAAACAGCATATCAGAAAGCGTTTTATCCGAAGCAAAAGGCCTCAAAAGAATCAATCCAATGGTTGGAGTACGTGGCAAAACGCTGGAAAATCACCATTCACCACGCTGAATCAGGTCACGGAGGCGAAAGGTGGATAGAGAAAAGTCCAGTAGACGGATACAACCACGAAAGAAAGCTGGTGCTGCAGTATCACGGCTGTAGCTGGCACGGATGTCCGAGATGTTACCCAAATCGAGGGCAAATATTATCACACGGGACAAAGACGGCAGAAGATCTGTACCAAGCAACAAAGAAGAGAACAGCCCACCTAAGAAAGGTTGGATACAAAGTAATCGAGTGTTGGTCATGTCAGTGGCTCGTCCCAGGAGGTGCAGACAAATATGGTGAAGAACCAACAAAACCCCAAACAAAAAGCTATCCACACGCTATTCTGTATGACTTTGAGGCGTACGGAGACAAAAACCATCGAAAGGAACCAACAGGAAATCTCACGATTGAAAACAAACACATACCAATCTCAGTAAGCGTGGGCGATACATTGGAAACCGAAATCACACAAGACGGAAAACAGGCGCCGAAAGTGACCCACATCTGTGAAAAAAACCCCAAAGTGTTGGTTCAAAAGTTCATGGAAGAACTGAAAAGACGAGAGAAAAACATCAGAGCAAAAGTGCGCGCAGAATTCATGCCGGCAGACATCGAGCTGATACCAAAAGATCAAAGGAAAAAAATAGAAGAATGGTGCGACCAGGTGCCAACACTCGGTTTCAACTCAGGAAGTTATGATTTGAACCTGATAAAGAATTACTTCGCGGAACAGCTCGCGGGTACAACCAACAAAGTGAGAGTGGCAAAGAATGGGAGTAAAATAATGTTCTTACTCACGGACAGATTACGTTTCCTGGACATAATCAACTACTTAGGCCCAGGAATCAGCTACGCGAAATGGGTGGAAGCGTACGACTGCAAGGCAACAAAATCCTGGCTCCCATACGAGTGGTTTAACAGCGCAGAAAAGCTGGATTACCCAGGATTACCAGATTACCTGCACTGGTATTCGAAGCTTAAGAATGAGTACGTTCTAACACGGAAAGAATGGGAGGAATGTCAGAGACTGTTCAAAGAAAAGGGGATGAAAACCTTTAAAGACTGGCTGAAATATTACAATAATCTGGATGTGGCACCCGGGCTTGAAGCGCTCCAAAAAATGAAAAACTTTTACATAGAGAAGGGGATAGACATAATGAAAGACGCAGTCAGCATACCGGGGGTGAGTTTGCATTACTTGCTAAAAGGTGCAATAGAACGCAAAGCGGAACTGTACGCCCCAAGTAAAGAAGCATATGAAATGTTAAAAGAAGCGGTAGTGGGAGGGCCAAGTTTGGTCTTCACAAGATATCATGAAGCAGGTAAAACGCGGATCAGATCGCATCAATACCCGATCCCAAGCGATGGAGAAGTTATAACAGGAGCCCACGCGAAACTTTGTCAAAACATCCTCGGATATGACGCGAACGCGCTGTACCTCTCAACAATGCTGAGAGAAATGCCATGCGGAAAAGAAAGGGTTGTGCACTACACGGACGAGTACCAAGTAGACGCTGCCCCAATATTAACGCACAGATTAAAAGAAAAAAGCTGGTTCGGGTACGCAGAAGTGGACATAGAAATCCCAAACCACATGCACCAAAAGTTTGAAGAAATGTGCCCCTTCTTTCACAAAAAATCGGTACCGACCAAAGCCGTTCCAAAGCACATGAAACAATACTTGAGAGCAACAGGAAGAAAACTAGTGGAGAAAAACAAAAAACTAATGGGAACGCTGTCAGCACAGAGGATACTATTATACGAGCCGCTGCTGCAATGGTACATAAACCACGGGGCGGTAATCAAAAGAATATACCGGACGATCGACTACGAGCCGAAAGTAATATTCGAATGGTTCGTGAAAGAAGTCACAGAAAACCGCCGTACAGGGGATGTGGACAAAAGCAAAGCACTATTGGCGGATATATTCAAACTTTTGGGAAACAGTGGATATGGGAAGCTGATAGAAGCGTTAGAGCGGCAAACAAACGTAATTTACACCAAAGATGAAAAGGTGGTGGACAGAGCATTGAGAAGCGCATACTTTTCAGACTTGGATGAGATTGGAGAAGCATATGAGTTAGAAAGTAGAAAAGCACGGATAACAATCAGACGCCCATTTCAGGTAGGAATAGCGGTGTATCAGCTAGCCAAGTTGAGGATGCTTGAATTTTACTACGACTTTTTGGATAGGTATCTTGACAGGAAAGATTTCGAGCTGATCCAGATGGATACAGACAGCAACTACCTCGCAATCTCAGGAAAGAGTCTGGAAGACATTGTGAAACCAGATATGAGAGAAGAATTCGAGAAAGAAAAAAAGAACTGGCTGGCATGGGACAAATGGAGCGGAAGAACGCCGGGACTGTTCAAAAAAGAATTTGAAGGGGAGCGGATGATCGCGCTGTGCTCCAAATGTTATTATACAGAAGATGGGGAAGCAAAAAAGAATAAACTGAGCTCAAAGGGGATGTCAAAGAGGCAAAACGAAATCAACTGGCACCGTTTCAAGGCAGCGCTAAATGGAAACAAAGACATGGCAACAAACCGCGGATTCCGGATGCGGGACGGGAATATGGTAACATACAAGCAGGAGAAGCTGGGGTTGAGCGCATATTATGACAAAAGATGGGTGCTGCCGGATGGAATACACACCGAACCAATTGAATATCATATTTAGTTTGCATAAGTTGGGGGTAATTGTGTGTTTGGAGGTACAACAAGCAGTTCTTCACGTACAAAACCGCGCTTAGGTCCGTCGCGCAAAAAGTAGAGAACAGGTTGATTCGGTTTGGTAAAAGAACGTTCAAGGTTAAAGACATCTAAAGACCAGATTGGATCAGTGGCTCTTTTTGTCCCACCTTCAAGCTCACCAGGTTCGTACAAATATCGAACCAAAACTATGGAGGGGAGCTTTTTTTCATTTTCTCCAACAGGTCTCAAATATTTAGTTGACGGTTCTGCATAAACATTTTTTTTCTTGATTGCGGCAGCAGGTTTCATACCAATCAATCGAGTGACTTGGTTGTTCAGAGCAGAAACAACTTTGGGAAGCCTTTTTACCCACTCAGTGGACCTCAAACCCTCAGGTGAACGCATTTCAACCGCGTACTGGTGGCCAAACAAACGCTCAGCCAAGGTACGATTGAAACGTTCAACAATAGCTTGGTCTCTATGAATTTCAGGGTGACCACGTCTGATAGAAGTTTTGTGATTTTCCATTTCTTTTGTAACAGCGCCCATAAATTCACGCCCAGGATCAACCTGCAACAGTTGAGGCCATTTCAAAGGTCCACGTGTATAAATTGTCTTAAAAGCTTTGGCAACCTCATCAGAGTTTTTAGAAGTTAAAGGCTGAGCTTCTTTGAATCTGCTGGCAACATCAACAACAGTAAGCGCGTATTTATAAGTGCTACGCCCCACTTTGTCATGTGGCAGAAAAAGAAGATCTGCCTGATGCACTTTGTTGGGTGTAGGCACGTCGAATTTTAGACGAGGAATGTAGCGCGGTGCGGGGAGGTAAATCTGCCAGAGCGCTTGTTTGAACAACCATTCTTTGGCAACAACTTCAGGAACCTTTGCAGCGACCGCTAATTTTTTAATGGCAGAAATGCCTTTCCAGTAACCCTGCGGGCTGTAATAATGCCGCTCTAATTTTCTATCCATTTAAATAATTATGCGCGGTCATATATACATGTCAACAAAATGAGTTTCGATTTCCCTTCCCCTTTTCCAAAGATGTTCGGAGGACAACAAAGCCTCCAAGAGCTTGACGAAATGTGGGTGAAAGAGGCGGAAGCGAAAATAAAAGAAATCAAACCCGAAAAAGATCTTGACTTTTACTCATGGGAACCCCCAATGCCGGATGAGCCCCACGAAGAGATGAGACACCACCTCAAATTATGGTATTTAATTGCGGTACTAAAAAAAGTCGGCATTTCTGTAGATCAGGTCGGTGACAATATGGGGTTGACTTTTTTGGGCAATGTCATTCACCAGTTCAAGCGGAATCAGCAACTGAGTTGCAACCCCGGGTCGTGTAACTACGTTTGTTTCTTATACAACTATTTTCAAAAGGTCTCATCAATCGATTGGCCGAAGAAAAATGCAATACTGGGAAAGCTCACGAAAAGATTGCCGAAGATGGTACAAACCAGAAATAAAGCCGAAAAAAGTTTTAACGAATGGTGGTTGGAGGCAAACACCCCACCATTAAACAGAAGTTGTCTTTGATGTTCTGTTAACCTTTACCCCGCCGTCAGTGTGGTTTGAAAAACGGAGTTTTGTCTTTGCAGTAGTAAAGCTGTTGTACTTTTTGATAATATCTTGGTACTCACTGTCTGAGATTTTACCATCTTCAAGAGCGGTCGATATGAGAGAGTTGATTGAGCTCAGCGTAGCTTCAGCCAAAGTTTGTATTTTTTCGTGTTTTTTCGCTTTACGCAGGAAAAATTTGACGGTGACGATGGAGGAGGTTGACACCAATGAAAACAGGGTGGCCGTTGCGATTAAAGGGGCGCCAACAACAACGCCAACCACAGAAAGAGAAGCGGCCAACCCAGAGCCTGTAAGAATGGTAGCAACTCCGCCTGTTAACGCGCATACTGTTTGACACCGCGTGTGCCACCGTTTAAACTTGGCTGAGGTTTCGTAGTAGTGCACCAACTGGTTTTCAAGATTTTTCTTTATCATTTCTATTTCATCCCGCCGGAATTTTGTTGCAGAATCCATTTCTTATATATGTGTTAAAAATATTTTAGTCGCAATATTGGTTATGCCATTTTCCATTTTTATATACAACCCGATTACATGGCCCAGTTGTATTTTTAGGGTGTGTCCAAAACTTTTTGCTAAACAGACCGGTTTTTTTGTTAAAGGCACCTTTTGCGATGTCACCACTCCAATACTTTTTAAACAAATCCTTATCACCACCTGTGACAGCCATGATTGCAGCAGCCACATCTTGAGCCGGTTGAAAGCCTGGAATCTTTTCGCCGATCTTTTTATTGATCGTTTCACCGACACCCAATCCTACTTTTTGCTTCGAGCTGATTGCGTTGCGCGCCGCGGCGTGACCCCATTGCCGTTTGTTTTTGGGAATAGCATCAAGCGCCTTCACCATTTTTTTGTCTGCAGCGTGTTTGCAGCCTTTCTCATTTTTCTTACCTGCACAGACGGCATAATCAACGTCATGCTGCATTGCAACTGCGTCCGTGGCGCCTGTGGGTTGCTGATAAATCTTCAAGATCTTTCCCGTCTTGGGGTCGTAAGAAAGCTGTTTTTCAAGAGGATTGTACGGTCCTGTGTAGTTATGACCAGGAAGTGTCCACCCCCTTTTTGGCTTAGGCAGCTTACCAATAGCTTTATGCAAATCAAAAGCCCCACCACGTTGGTAAAGAGGGTTTGTTGGGTCATCTACTCGATTACCCGCATAAATTCTCATATCATAATTACCACCACTTTGTGTTTTATTAGAAACGAATCGTGTCTTGGTAATGCCACAACTTGCGCATTTTACTTTAAGCAGCCTTCTACCATTTTTTGTGGTAGTGTTTTTTTCGCTTCCCGGTACGTTGGGTGTGAAACGCTTTTCCTTCACGCAGTATACCTCCATCTTATATAATTAAAGAAAATTCATTTGACTTTGGGGTGTGGGGTTTACCTCACTAATTATGACACCCGCCTTTCAACTTATTTCCCGGTATCATATCTTTTGGTCTTAATCTGTTTGAGGCTTTAGTCAACAAATCCCCAGACAAAGCATCAATTGTGTAATTAACAGCTTTTCTCGCGATTGGTTTGGCTTTATTGGCTAACTTCTTCTGATACTCTGGTTGTCTCAGAAACTCGCTTGCAAAGTATCTTCCTTGTTTCACACCTTGCTTTGCTAAATAAGGAACTCCGTACTCAAAGAAAGCTTCAGCTGCTGTATTTCCAACTGTATCAAGAACCCCACCTCCAAACATTCTTTTTTCGGCGCGAGCAAGTTCTTCTCTCTTCTTTTTGGGTAAACCCCTTCTGGTCCACTTAAATATTGGATCCAAAATATTACCTCCTTCTTGAGCATTTTCAGGTTTAATCCAACTGTCACTTATGAATCTTGTCTTGGTAATGCCGCAGCTGGCGCATTTTACTTTAAGCAGTTTTCTGCCGTTTTTTGCGGTTGTAATTTTTTCACTTCCCACCACATTGGGTGTGAAGCGCTTTTCTTTCACACAGTAAACATCCATCCTATATAAATAAGCTAAATTCACTTTAACTAACGGTTCTTCCTAAAATACTTTACGTTGTCTGTAACCCCTTTCAAAGCTTGGCTTCCGAGTATTTTGGCCGCTGCAGCGAAACTGGGGGCAGGGGTCACAAAGTTCGAGGCAACATACGCAATTTTATCAACAGTCGAAGGTCCCCTTCTCGACGACAACGCGCCGCCTTTTTTGTCTCCGTTCACTGGTATGAACCTTGTCTTGGTAATGCCGCAGCTTGCGCATTTTACTTTTAACATTCTTCTATTGTTTTTTGTGGTAGTGATTTTTTCACTTGCCGTCACATTAGGCGTAAAGCGTTTTTCTTTCACACAGTAAACCTTCATCTCTATACTTTATGTGTAAAATAATCCTTCACCACAGCCTCGTTGGTGTGTGTATTTTTTGAAAACATACTCAAAATATCTCGAAACGACCGGCCTTTGTTACGCTCATTCAGGAAAAGCAAACAGTAATAGCCACAGCGCACACTGGATTCCCACTGAAGCTGGTTGTCATTTCGTAGAAAGGTCTGTTTGCCCTCGAGAATCAACTCAATTTCCCATTCTGCGGGTGGAGGTAAACCAAAAGAGTCAAAATATTCAGTTCCATCCCAGCAGCATACCCAATGGGTGCCTGGCCCTCCAAGATCATCCATGTTGATTATACAAGGGGAGTGGTTTTTCACGTGGATCTCGTCTCTCGCAAATATACCTTTGATGGGGATTTTCAAGTATTGGCACCATCGCTGCAAGTCATAATCAGTTAAGGGGACATCAACGAAGAAGGGCTTTTTTTTGGTCACCCCAAGAACCTATAAATGGAGGAGGGCGCATATATGGTGGAGGATTGATGCGCATTCCCTTTCCACCTGTTGGGGGTTTTACCTGCATGCCTGCACCATTCGCCAGCTTGCGCACATATTTGATTTGTGTCTTGCTCATGTCTATGTCCATGCCTGTTTTGTTTTTGATAGCGCGCTCTATTTCTTTGATCTGCCTGGCGGTCAAGTTGCGCACATGTCTGATTTGTGTCTTGCTCATGTCTATGTCCACGCCCGTTTTGTTTTTGATAGCGCGCTCTATTTTTTTGATCTGCCGGGTGGTCAAGTGCAAAGTGTCGCTACCACCGGTTATGGCCTCGTTTTTAAATCTGAGCGTAACTGCTTCTCCTGACCCAAAGGCCCGCGCGAGGCTTACCTTCTGCCCGTCTGAAAGTGAAATCTTGTGCGGATAGTAAGTCGTCATCTCTTATATTTCATACAAAAATTATTTCACTTTGGAACGACGTCAGAAAAGAAATCAATAAAGCGTACACTTCAATGAAGCTCAGTCACTCAGCATCTCTTATATTTCATACAAAATTATTTCACCTTTAAACCATCACCAGCTCATTACCCACCTGCTTGAGAACAAATTCGGACTCGTACAAAATTCCTGCATAAATGGTGTAGTCTTGCGCGTTGGCCGCCTCGTTGAGCCTGTAGTGGAAAACCATCCGCTTCGGGTCGTTGGTCATGTTATCCTTGTTTTCGCGTAAGTCGAAATAGAGTATTGGGTATAAATCTTTGAAGTTGTTGGGCTGAAGCTGCACACCGGTGTTGTAGTCGTTTTTGCGATACCGGTAGTTCATTAAGTCATTAAGAATGCGCAGTTTGAAGTTTTCGTCGTAGTCCAGCTCCGGATAGTACTGTGAAGAGCCGTACTGTAGCCGGCAAGTTGCAAGTTTTGCTGAATTGTCACCATCAATGTCAAAGGTGTCAAAGAAGTAGGGGTTTTGGGTCAAGGCGTCTTTTTTCCTTGACTGTTGAATGAAAATGAAAACATGTTTGGCATCCTTTATACCGGGATTTATCTGCCACTGTCCAAAAGCATCACGTCGGCTACTGCTGGGTTGGATCATTTCATTAAGGTATGTCCATTTCTGAGGTTTCAAAAAGTTTTCGTTTGCGAGCTTCTGCCCTTCGCTGGTGAAACGCAGCATTGGAACCCACAGCTCGAAATTTCTCACCACTATCCTGCGATTGGTGCCATCGTTTTGCCAAATCAGCTCTGCATCCGATTGTAGCTCAATTTCAAACTCCATCTGCATTGGGGGAAGAAGCTTGTCATTCAGCTCTTCGAAGAATGAGTACCTGTTAAGTGGAATGAGGGTTTCAACCGTGAGGCCGGCGTGGGCAAGCAAGCCCCTTTCTCTGATTCCAAGGTTAGTGGCAGCGACGGCCGTTACATTGCTATTCGTTGTATCCAAATACCAAAACTGGTTTTTTGCCGCGCTCCTTGCAAAGTCATCAGAAAAATCCAACAAGTTTTTGATAAATATGAGCTTGTGAATGTTGTCAACGTTGTAAATGTTTTTGCCCGAGGATTTTACCACAAGTTTGTTTATCAGTGAAAATGAGCCGTTAATGGGTGCTGACCGGGCATCTGCTGCAACTTGTGCGCCATCCGCGGTTGCCTCGAAAGTGAAATCAGCCCGAAAGTAGGCGTTATACCAGTCATACCAGTTGTCTCGGTCGGTGAGTGTGAATTTATAGTTTGTTTTTACCTGGTGCTGATTGTTACCCGGGATAGTGATCGGTTTGTCTAACATGATACGAACATACTCTGTTTTTTCCAAATGCCTGTGGCTTCTGAACATCTTGCGGCCTATATATCTTTTTAAAAAATTATTTTAATTTTCTGCTATCAATTGGTTTACTTTCATCCTTGCAGCCCGACCCGCGTTTAAAATCTGGTTCAACTTTTTCCGTGAATCCCCGCTTAGTTTAGTTTTAGGTACCCCACTTAGCATCTTCTTCAGTTTTTGTTTCGACTCTGTACTAAGTTTCTGTGGTGGGGTCTTTTTACCCTTAGGTTTTACACTTGGAGTCTTTTCACCCTTTGGTTTTACACTTGGAGTCTTTTTACCTTGGGGGTGTGGGGTAACCCCACTTCGCAAAACCGCTTGTATCTTGTCAGCCGCTTTTTCTTCTGCTTTTTCTGCGGCTTTTTTCAGCATTTGCTTCGAGGCTTCATTTACAGCCTTCTCCAACGTCTGACGGGTGACCTTCTTTTTGAACCGCTTTCCTATATTCATCAGGGTGTCTCTTACAACCCCCGTACCTTTGTGTCTGTATCTATATGTTCCGTTTGGCGCGTCATAATATCTCGCCCACTCGCTCGGATGATTCATTATTATACTTATGTGTAAATTATTTTTCTTTTTCTTCTTCAATGATGATGCTTAAAGCCACGTCTTGGTCATTCAGATCTATAATGTTGTTGCGTCCGTCTGTGATTTTGATATTTATCGCATTAATTCTATTTTTAAAAATTTAAAGGCGATCTCTGGCTAAAAATATTTAAAAAGTACGAGCTTTCGACTGTTTGAACTACAGTCTTCAACGGGTAAAAAAGAATGACGAAATATGAATATAAATGTGTAAGAATAAAAAAGAATGGACTATGTAAATTAATTATGAATGTGTGTAAAAAGAATGTTGTATTGCCCAGGGAGTGGGCAGGAATTGTTATCAGCATTTGGAGTGACCATGGAATGCCACGATTCTAGTGTTTTTCTTGTTCGGAAGCTGCCTTTGTCGATTACGGAGGCGTTATTAAAGTCAATGGAATGGTCATGGGACCATGCATGGTTCGCAATTCTGGAGCCTTTAGCCGCTGTTTTTACATTTCTTAAATGTTCTTTTCTTCGCGTGTTAAATGCTCTGCCAGTTTCACCAATGTAACACCACGAACAGTCGGCGCAAGGAATTTTGTAAACAACGTTGGTTTGTAAATCCGGAGCAGGGCGAAACTTCGGGGCCGGGAACTGCTGTTGTAGAGTGTTCATTGGCTTATTTGTGACCGAGATATCATACTTCTTCAAGACGCGGGTCCAGTTACACCTTTGATATATGGAAGGGACGCGAAAGACTTGCGTGACTCAGTAGATTCGACTAAATTGAAAAACATTCCAACAAGTTCCTCAGGGGATAAATTTGGCGGTGGTCGAGTTTTTTTGGTCTGTAAATCGTGGATAAGTTTTGACGGATAGCCATTAGACTCCAGCGCTGCGTAAACATGATTAAGTTCGCGTTCTTTCCCTTCAGATGTGTTAGGTAAATTCAACGCTCTATGTAGGAGGGTTGCTGCCGTGCTCTCTTTGTGTTTTTTGTCATGGTGGGAATTAAAATCTAATCTAGAATCGTGGCATTCCATGGTCACTCCAAATGCTGATAACAATTCCTGCCCACTCCCTGGGCAATACAACATTCTTTTTACACACATTCATAATTAATTTACATAGTCCATTCTTTTTTATTCTTACACATTTATATTCATATTTCGTCATTCTTTTTTACCCGTTGAAGACTGTAGTTCAAACAGTCGAAAGCTCGTACTTTTTAAATATTTTTAGCCAGAGATCGCCTTTAAATTTTTAATATGTTTAACCCTGGCTACGGTCCTTCAATATTTTTACGAATTCTATTTTTGTTCACCGGGTGCCACAGGAGGCGGCGGGGCTCTTTTGAAAAGGGGTAGCTGACGACGAGTTCAGCGGTTGAAAAAGAGAACATAACGTCACCCCCGATGTTGTCCACAGCCCTTGTAATGAGATCACAATGGACGTAGATCCAGTCGACGCCTCTTGTTATATTTGGTATGCGGTCGCTCCTATTGTTCGCTCCGTCTATTGTTTTCTTGTCAAAACCCAGCAACGCAGCAAATTCACCTCCACTTAGATCAAGCTCGTAGCCGTCCTGCAACAAAATAACCGCCCGATACGTTGTGGTGTGAAAATACAGCTGAAAAATAAACTTGGATTTTTCATCCTTGGGATCCACTCTTCCGATTAGTGCCTGAATGGTGGTGTTGAGACCGTCGTAATCATACATTCCATCCGGAATTGTCACGGTTTTCCAGTTCTCTGTTTTTTTCCGCCATTTGAATTCGTTGTTGTTGTACCGTTTCGCGATGTTGTACCATGAATAAGACATAGATACCAGCTCATTTAACGCCGCCTTGTATGATTTGGAGGGTTCTAAAGCAATTGGCGGGTCAAACTTAATTGTGAAGTCATGTGACTTGCTGTTGGCGTTGTTTTGTTTGGCCAGCTGCGAGTCGAGCAACAGGTTGAAATGAAAATGGGTTGACATGCTTATATAATACTTCCCAAAATTTTGTGGGCTTCTTTTTGTGTTATTTCCTTTAGCTTTACCAGCAACCCTAACATCTGCTGGACCTGTTTTTTCAGCTTCAGTGAAGTGTTGCCCGCCTGTATAGACGCCAAGCTTAAGTGTAGCCTTTCAACCAAAGCGTTTGGATCAACACTTCCGCTTCCTTCCATTTCTCTGTCGGGTTCATCATCATCAACATCGGGCAACAGCTGCTGTATGGGTATTTTAATCCCTTTTTTTCTCCTTTCAAGAATTTCATCTCTTGCCTTTTTTATGTCTGCTAATGTGTAGTTGTAAAATTTTGATGCTTTGCTTTTTACCCTATAGTCAGGATTGTTTTTATTTTTTGTTAACATGCTGTTCAGTGTCTGCAGGTCGGTTGACTCTGATCCCTTGATAACCAGTTCTTGTGGTAGCCCCCATTTACTTGGTTGCTCTTCTTCCATTTCTTCCATTAATTCCGTTTCTTCCTCTTCAGCCAAAGGTGGTAACGGTGTTGGTGTTGGTGTAGGTGATGGTGATGGTGTAGGTGATGGTGATGGTGTTGGAGGTGGAGTTTCCTCATCCGGTCTAAAATCTTCATCAAAGGGGTTATTTAAATCAAACTCATCCATACCATAGTCTGGAACCTCTTCTTTTGGCTCAGCAACTGAGTTGCTATCCCCTACTTGGAGTTTTTCAAGCCGCGATGTGATAGGTTTGAACAAATCCTCACCTGATAGCTGGCCAAACTCTTTATTGATTTTGTTATTTTTTATTGCCGCGAGGATTTTGTCGTTCTGCTGCTCAACTTCAGCCTTTTCGCTGACAAGTTTTTGCCACTTCTTCATGGACATATTTTTGCCGTATATATAACAGAAAAAAAATGAAAATTCCCAATTACGACCCCAGTTTGACTACAAAAAGTAATTACAAGCAAGGCCACCCTTGTATGCCAGCAGATACCTTTCGGATGCTTATTTGCGGGCCAAGCAACTCTGGTAAGACAAATATTCTCATGCATATGCTTTACAGGCTGTTGGTCTACGACAAAATTTACCTTTGCGCTAAGAACCTGCATCAAGACAAGTACCAATATATGATTGATGATTTCGACACAAGAGTCAATCCTGTGGCTGGCTATAATGTTATCGAAGCCGCCAACGATGTTATTCCTTTGGAAATGCTGTCCACTGACAATCAAAAGATTGTAATTTTCGATGACATGGTTTGTGAAAGCAACCAAAACGACATTATCGATTATTTTATCAACGGTCGCCACCGCAATTGCAGCGTCATTTATCTTTCTCAAAGCTATTTTAAGGTCCCCAAAAACATCCGAGATAATTGTAGCCACTTTTGCATTTTCGACTTTCTTCCCAAAGAAAATAACCGTATTGCCGATGAATTGGGAATTGACAGAGCGCTGCTTGAAAGGGCTACCGATGCTAAATATTCTTTTTTATACCACGACAAACCAAAAAAAACCACACTTAAAAATTTTGACGAAAATATATAGAGATGGGGTTTATTAACGGTGCTACGGGTGCAACTCAAACACATGAAGAGTCTACTTCAATCCGAGGGGAAACCGGCCCTGCCGGCCCTGCTGGTCCAACTGGCGCAACTGGAGCGCGTGGCCCTAAAGGTGAAAAAGGTGATAAGGGCAATACTGGCCCACAAGGTCCTAAAGGAGATAAAGGTGATGCTGGAGGAAAAGGATTAAAAGGCGAAAGAGGCCTACAAGGACCTACCGGACCTGCTGGTCCTGCGGGAGCTACTGGGCCAACCGGACCAACTGGAGCGACTGGACCTGCGGGACCCACTGGAGCAACTGGACCTGCGGGTTCGAAAGGAGCAATGGGGGATAAAGGTGAAAAAGGGGAAAAGGGTGATAGTGGGGATGTATCATCAGCTAGCGTTACTGGTGACATTGTCATGAACGACCATGCAATCAAACAGCTCGCAAATCCTGTCGGCGATCAAGATGCTGTCAATCTCACTTCAATGAAAAAATATGTGGGCTCCTCTGCAATTACAACCGGGCACGCCCATAAAAAGAATGACTTAGGTTTTTTAACCCAAAGGGTTGGTGTTTCAGCTGTAAACAATATTTCTTCTGTTACCGTTGAAGACTTTACATCCAACCTTCACAGTGTCAATAAAAAGGCTTACACTTTTAACATTATAAAAACAAGTAACAATTCTTTCAACTCGCGTTTGGCGTTGACTAAAACACCTCTAAAAGAAGGAGAGTACACTATATGTGTTGAGTTCTTTTACCCTAAAAACAAAAACGACCAAAACTGGTTTCTCAACCCTTTAAACAAGTTGGCCTCCAGTACTATTACCTACCACACCAAACGCTTTGCCACCCATAACCCCCCGTATATAAGGATCATTTTTAATACTTACAAATTAAAAGATAAGAATGACGACACTATCTATTTTGACATTTTAAATCCGGGTTATGATGGTTCAGCACCTAGTGAAAAGGCCGCTTTAATCATTTACGGTGTAAAGGGGTATCAATCAGATATAGACGGAATTATTTACGATGATGTTTTCTTTCTCGCTTCCGACGGTGATTTTACTCTACAAACAAATTTAGATATGAACTTTTTTCAAATAAAAAATTATGATCCAGGCTTCGCAACAGACAGCGATACAATCAAGTTAGAAAAAGATTTAGATCTTAACGGTAATGCGTTAAAGAATTTCCAACCTAGAATAGTAATAACTGGCGAATGGAACTCGGATGAAAATGTTAGTGGTAATAGAACTTTTGTTAAATTCGGTAATAACCTTCGTGTGATGGCGCCATTTCCTTGCTTACTCGATGGTATCTCAGCTTTAATTATAGAACAAAAGGGTGCCTCTAGAACTTATGAAAGAATAGGTTTTAATTTTACTTTACCTTATGGTTTCAGACATAACTACCCATTTACAAGCATACGTAATGCTAGTGGTTTAAAATACCAATATGCAGAGCCCCGTTGGGGGAGCAGCGATGATGAAAGAAAAAAAATAGACCCGGGAGACTATTTTGGGGTTTATTTATCTCAACACGATCACCCAGATAAAGGCCTATCTAATTCAAAACGTGTATTAGTAAGTTTAATTTTAATAGACGATTTTTCTTTTAAGAAGTAAGTTTGCCGACGTATAACCATGCATGTCAAATATACAGAAGTTGTGGTGGGTTTACTTTTGACGTCTCAATAGCTCTAATGGGTGTAGCTCCACACTCTGCTGTTGATTGTTATCCATTTTTCGAAGCATGGGTCGTACTCTTCTGGATCGAATATGTCCGGTCCTAAATACTCTCTCTGCCTTTTTCTTGTGTAACAGAGGCTGCAGAGGTAGTTCCGCTGGCATTCTAGCTCACATTTGTAGCAGTGCAGAATCCATGTGATCTGCTCGTTTTTCAAACAGTAGGGGGCCTCCAAAATCGCTTTATTCACTTCATCCCAGCCCTCCATTTTACGTTGCCACAGTTTTATTTTTACATACTCCTTTAAGATTTGTTCTCGAAGTTCTGCCGGAAGCGCTTGTATCAGTTCTAATGTGTCCATCTCTTGTTTACCTGTTTACCTGTTTTAATTGCGATTAATTGTTATTTACATTTGTTTGTGTTTCTTTAATTGCAGTGCACCGTCTTCGAAAAAAACTTTATCTATGAAGTTTATCAGCTGTTTATTGTCTCTGGCGGCTTTGTCCCGCTGGTAATTTGCCCATTGTTCCTCCGTGTATGGGATACATTGGTTTAGGCATTTCTTGATTTTCTTTCCATTGAAATACACATAGGGGTCTTCTTGATATTTTTTTATTTCTTCTTCGAACTTTTTCGCTGCTACCGCCATTACCTCTGCCAGTTTTTTATTAAAAAGCTTTTTTTGCTCGGGTGTGAGTTTTTGCATTGATTCAGCTATGTCCATGTTTGATAACTTGCTGCCGCTTTTCTCCAAATGCGTGCAAAAAAAAATATCAATTTACATATACCGTGACTGAATGATTGTGTTGGTCCACATGCTCGTGTTCGCTTTCAAAGACCTTTCTTCCCCCTCGTGGGCAAATGATGTCAAACTTGTTACCGCTCAAGCTGTGGAAGCTATTCTTGATGCTGCTTCTTAAAAGTGCAAACTTTTCTTTATTATGTACTCCACCTGGTCCTGGCTAAACTCATTTGCCATTATTCTGCGGGTCAGCTGCGGTGTCATGATTGGTGTTTCGTAAACCGGCTCTCCTGTTCCCGTCAGATCGTACTCTTCCATGTCTGTTAAGTCCACTTCTTCTTGTTGTTCTAGTCACGCCGCCGCGCTTGTTTCATTTTGAATTTTGCTGGTTTTGCAGGCTTTGCAGACCCTATGCTTGACAAAGATGTAATCCAGTTCTTCGATTGTTTTGCAACTGTGGCTGTTTTGCTCAATTTTGTTGCAGCTTGGGCATTGGTAGCTTATCACTATTCTCTCTTCATGTGGACATTTTGGTAAAGTTCTGATCTCATGGTTCACTTCTTCCCACCCTTCAAGTTGGCGCCTTCTTAACTGAACCTTTGTAAACCGTTTTAAAAAGTTTTCTCGAATTTCCGGTGGCAAATTTTGAATTTGATTTAACAGATCTCCCATAATTTATTGAACTTTGTTATCATGGTGCTGTGTTCCTTTAAATGGGCGGTGTTTTGGGTGGTGTTTCCGAGTAGTAATATCGGAGTCTGACTAAAACTACCGAGCAGCACCCTCCTTTTTCCTCTTTCCCTAGTACGAAGGGGTTTATCCCCGGAGTACTAGTCCCGGAAAGAGGAAAAATTAGGTGGGTGCGCCCGAGGTGGTTTTAGTCAGACTCCGATATTACTACTTCTTTTTCGAAGATTTTATCTCGATCGGACCAACCGCTTATATTTTCACATTTCATAAACACAAACTCATTAAAATGCATATTTATTGCACTTAACTGCGGATGTGAAAGTTTCATACAAAAAATTCTGAATATTACAAAAATATTTGTTTCGTTTTAAACTACATTCCTTTATAACTGTGTTTCTGTTCTGTCGTCTAGTAGCTTAGTATATGTAGGGAAATATTCAAGTTGGAAGCAAAGCTGCTTCTCTGCTATTGAAAATTTCATATTTCATTTCACCAGTATCTCTAAACACCATATGTATTTTACAATTTGAAATCTTTTCACTGAATTTATAAAAACGAAGCTTTTATTTACCCAAACGGTTTTTCTCTAATAAA
Organism: Meandrina meandrites; assembly: GCA_963693305.1. Classification (NCBI taxonomy): domain Eukaryota; kingdom Metazoa; phylum Cnidaria; class Anthozoa; order Scleractinia; family Meandrinidae; genus Meandrina; species Meandrina meandrites. The sequence goes on from OY855905.1 coordinate 10,607,756, forward strand.
ACTGTTTGTTAACAGGGTAAGTCTACGAGAAAGCATTTTACTGACATTTTAAGTTGTTTTGACGATAAATTAAATATGCATAGAATCCTGCAGTCAAACTATTAAAATAGTTTCATAATTAAGGAGTAGGTACAACACACGCAAATATAAAAAAAAACTAAAAATGCCTTGATAACGTTCTGTATTATTAAGAAAAGCGCAAACGTTTAATAAATATAAGAGCGAAAAAATAATAACTCAACAAATGGCTGCTCGGGTGCGACATCCTATACCGCATAAATGTATGTGCCTATTTAATACTTGTCACTGTAGAAACAGTTGATGTATTAATTATGCATTGTTTTAATTATTTCTGTTTAATTAGGCAATAATGAGCGGCAAGAGTTTTCCGCTTTTAAAGGCCTCGCGTAGTCACATTCATCTCAAGTTTTCCGACTGATATATCGTATTTTTATTAGTGTACGTGGTGTATAGTTTGCTATAAACCTGTTAAGGATTGCAATAGAAAATAAAAAAGGAAGAACAAAAAAAAAAAACAGAAAGTGGTGAAATTAAATTGATATCAAGCGAAAAGAAAAAAAAAACCCGCCGGAATGGGAAAATTTGATTTTTTGACATCCTGTCAGAAAATCAAATTTGATGAACTGTAATTCACTTCCATCCTTGTAATCCTGTAAATCTTCCCCAAAATACTTGTTCTGTTAGCTCTTCATAGTTTTTTCATCCAATTTACTTGTATACTTGGTGGCATTTGACAGACGATTATATTCTGAGACACTGTCCTTTCAAACGATGGTTTGCATAGTGTGATCGTTCGGGAGTCGGTTGCTCTGCAAAGCACTGTTGCTAGTGACCGACGCTTTTTGACAACATGAGCGGAAATCATCTTCAGAGTCAAATAGCTTGAAACAAACGGCGAAATAGTTAAATGCTGAACAACGTTATTTAACTTTATTTTACAACTATTTTACCTTACCTTCATGACATATTAACATTAATTTTAATATAGATTGGCAACTGACGTGTGTAAAGTCGATTAAAATGCATTTTACAGTGAGGTATTGTTTTGAATCTAGGAATAACACAGAACGCAGGGTCGTTTCCGAACACATTCAGTTATGAAATTCAAGTATCGAAGATAAAAATTATAATTGCCTCAACGAACGGTCAACGTTCGACACGGCTTAAATTTTTTAAACTCGTCTTGTCGACTTAGCTTTCATAATAATAACAAAAAAAGAAAAACGTTTAATATACCAACCGACGTACCACAATAGTTTCTGAAACAACTCACGTTTTTCCTTCTCTCTCTGGAAAAGCGCTGAAGGAAATGAAGACGCTGTTGAATTATATATCATCATGGGTGTTTATCATTTCATTTGGTAAGTGAATGCTTTTAGTCCTTTTGTAATCAATTTGCTAATGATATTTAGTCTGTACATCCTTTAAGGATATTTTAAATAATGGATGAAGTTGCATGACGGTTCGAATAGAATCTTGTGAAATTAAATCAAGATTCCGAAAATCAAAGAAATTCAAAGGATCTCAACGACTAATTAGGCACTAGTAATGATCAGTTTCCCGATTAATGAAGATCAGTTCTTATTGGTCTATTTCTTTTTAATTGTGATCATGATTATGTGTTCTGACTCAACACATTGTAAGCAATGCTTCCTTTATTTTTTTATTCCCCTATAACAGAAAGGCGTTTTTCTTGCTGTTTTTTTGTGTACCTGAGACTGGTTAACTATGTAACGTAATGATTTAAAATATGTTTCACTCTAAACGAATAGGATCGAGTTAATGCAAATGTCATTTTACAGCCGCAGCATTTGGAATAGAATCCCTTCAAGATACCGGGGGACCAGTGACACTGGGAACAAATGGCACCTTCAATATTACAGTTCCTGAGGGACATTACGTGGAAATGACCATCACTTTTTCTCCCAATCGTGGCTTTGAAGGCTGTTACGACGGCAAATACTTTGAGATTCGTGATGGATTAAACCAGTCTGCAACCCTCCTGGCTGCATTTTGTGAATTTTATCAAGATAAAACATATGTTTTTCGGTCCAGTGGGCGGCACATGTGGATGAGGCTTCATAGAGCAGACTATTTCCCAGAATATTATAAATATCACGCCAACTACACCGCCAAATCCATGAATGTCACAGGTATGTACTCTGTTACCCTTGATCATTTCGTATGTGTACAAATATGGAAGAAAAAGGAATTCAGTCAAACCTGGCAATACGAAACTCGTTTCATTATTGCAACAACTGATGAATTTGTTTTCAGCATATATTTTCTCTAATGTTATACTTTATTTTCAGTTGCACCAGTCCTTCTCAAAGTAGAGGCCACTCAGCATATACTGCCCAACCGTTCCTCATATTTGTGGTGTCCGGCTGAAGGTGCTCCAGCCCCTTTCATCGTCTGGAGAAAAAATGGAATCATTGTGCAAAACAGCACGAGTATCAGATATAAGCTGAATATTGCGAAAGGGAACAAGGAAAAATTCAGCTGTGAAGTCAAGAATAACGATCAAGTCACAAAGAAGGAACTTGTTCCTTACATGGAAAGTAAGTTGTATACAATAATGGCAAAGATAAATTGTTAATTTTTCACTAAATAGAGACAAAGAAACTATCTGAATCCTCGACAGCAATCGAACCCATCTCCACCCAGACACCGGTTGGGTGCCCTAATCACTGAGCTATGGAGAGGCTTGTGTTCGAGATTTTCAAGAAATCCAAGATGTATTACCGACATCCAGCTAAGATATCGAGAAATCAACGACTTCAATACTTCTGCTAGAATTATAAACGAAAACAGTTATTTTATGGCATTATAGGACGAAAACACGCTTAGCACTCGTTGAGTCTAAGAAAATGCCTAACATATGGGAGGAAAAGAGTTAAACAACTCTAATTTAAAGCTATTCGCATAATGGCTGTATCAGAGCTCGTGCAGGTGGACTGGTGAAGGTGGGAATCTGCAGAGACTCTGCTCCCAGAAACTCTCATTCATGTAGGGGTGGTGGTGGTGGTGGTGGTGGGGGGATAGTGGCGAGCAGGGACAGTGGAGCAATAACAATAACGGGGGCGCAATAACAACAACGTGTAATTAACGTGTAATTACTTATACAAAGAACTTTAAGAAATATATTCTCATGAATATTTGAATATTGTTGTCGGCTTCAGTCGTCGCAGTTCGTGCATACTCTTTAAATAAATACATACATAATGATAGCAGGTGTCCTGCGCGACCTTAATATTATTAAAACCGCATTATTTCAAATTGTTTATAAGAAACAACGGTGTGTCTATGAAGTAATATCACCACAGGTAGCCCAAGCTCGATATATGAGTAGCTCTCATGATGACCTCTTCATTGTTACGTGAGCGAGTGATTTGTATATTTATAAGGATTTGTATGCCGAAAGAAATAAAGCCGAAAAGAACAAAAAAATAACTGTTGAATTCCAATAAAAACTGCTCACCTGAATTCCTGCGTTGCTTTCTTTGTGTGCGGTATGGCTTTTTTAATCAATTTGGAGTGACTTAGTGCAGTTTAAGTTCCAACAGTTGCTCTCTTTATTTATGCAGGATATACAGAGAGAACAAAGCGCTTCCACTAAAACTAATAGAATGGCCACAAATTGGCACGAGGACTACATAAGAGAGACAAAAAATTTAACTAAAGTAATGTAAGCCGATTTTTAATTAAGTCGCTTAATTTTCACTGGTTACAGAAACGATCGTTTTTTTCCCCATACAAGCCCTTATATTTCGAAGGTTACGCAACGGTGCCGACGCTTGCATTTCGAGCTTGGTACCTGGGGGATACCTGTGATATCAGAAAAATGCTTGTTTTCTAGTCCTAATTTAACGCTATACCTCAGGTATCGATAACCAACCAGAGTGCGCTAATAATCTGGGCTATGCGATTTTAGAATAAATAGAATATTGTAAATAAAGAGAAATTAAGAGTTATTTAAGCCGGCTTAATTCTCTTCTGTATGTTTGCTCTTTTTAGGTTGCCCTGGCCCTTGCCAATGCAGTTATATCAAAGGAACTCATTCTCTGTTATCGGTCTCGTGTAAAACAAAGAAGTTGAATTCATTTCCATGGATACTGCCACAGGCCACTGCTGTACTGTAAGTGGATCCCTTAGTTGATGATAACTAGTCATCTCATAAATGTTTTTTTTTCTTGTCCGCGTTGCGCGTTGTTTAATAAATGAGCAGCAGTGTTTTATCAAGTTTAAAACACAAGGCGCATGCCGAGTGCTTTAGACTTGATAAACACGAACTGCGAATTTATCGAACGGCTTCAAAATCTTCTTATGTAGATCAACTCATACTTGCACTTATATTTAGATTTGGGGTTATTTTGGCTCAGGAAATTGGACGTTTAGCCGTGTCTTTATCAGATATAAAGACACCCATTAAACACTAATTTCTTTGTTTTTTTGCTATCAATTATTAATGAGTTTTGGAATCTCAATCAATGTTTCTTTGTATTAACTGCAAGTGGCAAATGTTATGATGCGGTTTAATTTCCTGCTACATGCTACATGTTGAATAGAAAGGTGAATACCTCTCTCTAACACACATGGCAGTCAACAGGCATCCTTGGAGACCCAATGTCGTTACGGGTGAGCAACAGGAAAGTGAATCAAACAACCCAATCAGCTTGCGGAAAGTTTACAACAATGCCGCCCTTTGATCGGGGTACAAAAGGTGTGGCATTGTAATTTCTGTGCCAAGGTGGTGAGCTGAATCTGATCGCGCCAGGTTCATGCTATTTTTTTACACAATGTCGCTTTTGCTATCGATCGCTCGACTAATGAACAGAGGTTCAACGACTTGTTGAACGGAGGTTTCCTCAAAGAAAGTGTCACATGTCCAGCCAAAGACCGGGATTTAAAACGGATATGAAACCAATGTGATTAGAGTAACTCCACAAGGTGCGCGGATTCTTGCAAAATTTCTGCGTGTCGACTGTGCTGATCGCTTTACTTTGTGTTGCCTCAACTTACTGCTTCTGGGGTTCGAGGATGCCAGAAGGCTGAATTTAGTAACATGATGTTTAAAATAATGAATTAAAGTAGTGTGGAATGCTTTTAAAACATCTATCAACGCGTAAAAGCAGTATAGTAAAATATGATTCAAATGTAATCGAGCTCTACAACATTTCTTTTGTTTATGATTTCTGGCCATCGATCTTTGAAGTAAATTGTTGATTATCTTGATAGCGACTTATCCAACAACCGATTGCAAAGCTTGTCTCCTGGCGTGTTTAGTACCAATACTCAGCTGCGAGTGCTGTAAGTAGAAATATATTCCTTAGTTACAGAACAAAAACTAATCGCTTTTAAACACGAGTTGCAAAGAAATTTTACTAAGACCTTACAGTTTAATACCCTTTATTTGAGGAAAAACTGTAAAATACTTTATCAAGGTTTGGTGGTTACAAATAGGACGTCGTCTGGACTCTGGACAGAACTCAAGCAGAGCAATTTGTTCCCGTGAATTTATTTTAATCATTCCAAGTTCTTGAGGTATCCATTGACTGTTTATGGCTTGATAGGTGTTTGTCAGAAAACCAATTAACAATTAACAAATGTACCTGATGGCGTCTTCAATAATTACTTTTAGCTGGAAAGGCTGCAAGTAGGAATTGACCTCAACTGTTGCTTCCCTTCGTGTTTTTAGTCGGACTGAAGCTTCTTGTTTATCACAGTTAACGTTTCTAGTAATCACAAAACTGTAAGCGAAATATAACTTTAATTGACAAAAGCGGTCGTTTTAACATTTGGAAATTCACATTCTGATTTGAAATTTCAAATGAAAAAAAAGCTGCACAAGGAAAGGTACAGTTGTCAACAAAGCAATTTTTATTTCGGAGGAACAAGTAAACTATCATGATTTATCACTTGGTTATATAGTCATTTTATTCGGTGTGTATTTTAGCTGAAAACTTGGACACAAAACCGCATTATCCGCAGTTTAATTTTGAGAGCTTGAAACATCACCGTAACCGGTGAGCTGCCAGCAAAACTACAACAATGACGTAGTTGCATCACCCCCTGATAAGATTTAGAGGAAGCAATGCTCAAAAATTCGAATCAAAGGGCCTTATAAGCCCACGATTGTTTTTTTAGCGATGACGTTTAATGTCTTCGTGCGAGTGGACGGGATCTGTTCTCTGTTGCGATCGACCAAACCGAATAGGACTGGGAAAAGAAATCAAGTCAACTCAACAAGAAATCGTCGCGTAGAACTCAAAGCAAAATACTTCTGGGCAGTTAGAAAGGACTAATTTAAAGTATAAACGAAAGAGACAAATTATATTTGATCCGTTTCCATAAGATTTAGTAAACAGAAATCTTTCCATTCTTTTAAAACAAAAGGTGTAAGCAATTTCAAGACAGCGTTTGACATTGCATTGTATATCGTATATCGGATGTCACGCCAAGATAACGCAACTTTTGTTGAACATTCACTCAGCACAGAAGTTGTCAGCTACTTTTATTTACCTTAATTTTTTGACAAATGTCCCGAAAATTACGTCATCGCTTCTGCATGCATTGCGTGACGTTTATTTTGTTTTGCAAGGTCATCAAATTTGCTGTTTTTTTATATAGTTTATAGTATTTGAAATGAGTGTAGTACCCTTGATCCTCAGTAACCTGTGTGGGTAGTATTTTCATTATTTGGAATCACACATTTCAAATTGAATTTCATCTTGTTTTATCATATTATATACTGTCAGGTGAACTAGTGTCAGTTTACGGCACTATTCTTCTTTGACAAGTAAGCGAGATCACGAGTAAAAACTAATCGCAGTCAATCCGTATTAAAAGCTAACCACAAGCAAGCAGCTTACAGTTCACCGTAAAATTCTGGTTATAAGACTGAGTTTTAGGCTTTTCCTACGTGGAACGGAAGACGATAATACGCGCGAAAGAAGATAAAATCTACACAAACGCTTTTTTCGCAGATTTTCACCCCCGAACAGCGTTATAAGCGACGATAACATTTCAACCAATTCAATTCATTTCCGGTTGTCACTTGAATTTCCATATATCAAATCCGTGTTCGGCTCTGTTGTGATTTTGCTCTTCGTTTTACCATTGTTCTCTAAGGAAAAGCCATTTTTACGGCTCTAAAATCAAGGTTACGTCTAACTATGAATGACAACAGTTCAGCGAAAAATAAAACTGGCCATGGAAGGAATATTTTTACGTCTTAATTCCTAAACTAATCCGTCGACGGCTTTTTTTTTTTCGCTCGGAGAGCCTGCTCGCAGGCTAGCTGTGTTGTGATTTTGCTGATCGGGAAAAATATATTTCAGTGTGCGCTTCGTTCTACCACTTTTCTCGAAGTAAAAGCCATTTTCACGGCCCTAAAATCTAAGTAACGTGCAAGTATGCAGCGAAAATTAAAACCTATGTTTAGAACCGAAGATGCTACACTTTAGACTTAAAAGTCTTTAAATGGTTAAATGAATATCGTCGATCCGAAAACTACCGCATGGGAGCATTGCTGTTGGTCTTTGTTGAAGCAATTTGTTTGGAAGCTTTCCTTCGCTTTATTATTTTTCTCACAGTTGTGTTAAATATCAAACAACCGATGTTGTCATGTTTGATTTGCCAATTCTCCTGCAGGCGACGAGAACTTAAAATAGATCTTTCGCAACCACAAACCTGCGGGACGCCAAAACAAGCGTATACTAAAGTCAGTACAGTTGGTTCTGATATCATGATAAGCGGAAGATTGTTCGTCCTAAACTCTACAGTCACAACAAGAATCTTGGCTTTTTGAGCACAGCTCCCAATGGCTTTGCTGAATTGTATAACATTTTTACGGCTAAGTATATTGATGTTGTTGTGATGTTTTTATCGCCGATGATTGTAATTTTGAACCATGAAGTCTGATTTTGTGGTGAACTCGATGGCACGTGGAACGACTGGATAACTGGATAACTTTGGAGGCAAGTTGTTTTCTTCTATGTATTCTTCTATTCGTGTTTGAAAACATATGATCACTTTTAACGATCGGCACATAGGGCATCGTCTTTTATTTTAATATGCTTTTAAAATATGACTTTGCCTGTCTTCTGCGACCGCTATTTTGGTTGCTTATACTGTGAGTTTTGTTGTTCCTTCTTTACTTGCGGTAGGGTCCTCTGGCTTTTGGGATAGGTAGTCTTCTGCTAGGAATAAATCTCGCTTCAGATTTTATCTCGTCGTTGAGACTCGAGTGTTCTCCGCTGCGACCTGTGCTGATGATTTTGCTTGCTTGCGATGAACATTTATCTGTTGTGGGTTATAAAACTCAGGAAGGGTACTCCTTAACTCCGAGGGCCGATAAAAGGCGTTGATTTAGGTTGTCGCTGTGAAGCACACGATGTAATTGTTCCTTCTTGTCGCTTTTATTTAATAAGTGACGAACGCGCATCACTTGTAAAGATCTATACGATTTTACGTTGTTTCTCATTTTGATTTGCATTGTAGTAGTAGTAGTAGTAGTAGTTTTATTGTGAAATACACTTAGCTTTTGCGAGCCCAGCAAGCTAGACTCACCAGCTAGTTTCCAGGTATAACACACTTATAATAGTTAAAAATAATAATAATAATAAAAATAATGATAATAATAATAATAATAATAATAATAATAATAATAATAATAATAAATAATGATAATAATAATAATAATAATGATAATAGTAATAACAATAATAAAACATTGATAACGTACTGAACAGAAATTAAAAATGCCTAATACTAATTTGAACAACACGTAAGTAATATTACAAGTAAGAAATGAAATGGGAAAAACGTTGTCGTCATAATAGACCTGACAAATCGAGTGTTCTGTTGCTATTTTTGGGAGTAAAAGAAGCAAGATCCAAGCAGACAAAGTCAAGTTTGCGTGTTTTCGTGCTGACGTGTGTACACTCTTTTCCCTGTACAGCGTGTACGGTTGACGTCCAATTTCCGGAATGTGTTTTGATAGTGCCATGAGCATGATAAGTTTGATCTTGCCTTCTTTGATTGCTGTGAAGATTAAGCGTTGCATAAAATTTATTTTGAAATTGGCAGCGTTGACCTTTCTGGCGCACAGCGTGACACTGATAATCTTCTGTCAGCTAGCGATTGCACAAACTTCGCTTTCAATTTCGCTTTCACCGTCACATGCAAGCTTAAGACAATTCTGTTGATTTTTTCTATAGGGCAGAAACAACATACACCTGATTTAAGATAAAATAAAAATAGAATATGTTCACAATCGATTTTCAAATTATCATCACATACCCATCAAAACAAAACCATTAGCGCCTAAAGTACAGTGGTCTGTCATCGGTCTTAATTAACCGCAACGTCAAACTGAGAGTACGTTACATGTAGGTCTGCCAAACATCTGTCAACGGCCCTTCGTTTACATCTGATCGACCAAAGATAGGAAAGATCGACCGCTTCAACTCCCCACACATTCCTAAACTCTCGTTTTGCATACGCAAAAACAGTCGTAAAAACTGTGACCTCGGCCTTGAATCCTTTTCAAGACCTTGGTCACAGTTTTTCACGATACGGACCTCCCAGCCGGTAAATAACATATGTTTCTTAGACTTGTCCAACATTCCTTTTAACATCAGTTTAGAAATCTTTTAAAAGTACTGAATTTCCTGGCTTACTTTGTAATTATGATGATACTAAGTCTGATGATTTGTGCCAAAGGCAGTTTTTGTGGTTTTTAAGGGAATTTAACATGATCGCTATATTACATTTGGTAATAATGCTTCACAGAGGTATAGATCTAAGGGGAAAAGCGTTATTAGTAGTTTTCCTTAGAAGCAACATACTGCATAGAATTAAGAAAAAAGTCAATACATTTCACTATGAAAAATTTATCTTCTTTTGTTACCTTTCTGTGGTTATTCCTTGATAGGTACTTACACAACAATCAGTTAAAGGAACTGCCACCTAGAGTTTTCGATAAAAATACTCAACTGAATGTGCTGTGCTTTAAGTAGCGCTTCATGAATAGCATTAGTCAGACACCTAGGGATTGACAGTCTACTATTTTCAAAAATACTTTAATGTGTTAATTGTCCGAATCAAATGCGATACAGAGGATCCTCCACATGCGGCACCCTCTGGTAAGCAACCACCTCCTGTACACGGCCACTTTTCCAAAGAACAATACTCACAGAAATCACTCTTTCTTTATATTTCTATATAAGAAATTTTAGATGAACATTATATCAGCTTAGGTAAAAAGATTTCAGCAAGGTAATAACTACTTTTCCTAAAAGTGCCTTTTTCCTAATGTCGTAATTATACTTCGGAGCCAAAGAATGTTGAATTTGAGTGCCATTTCTTGACAGGGACTTGTCCAACAATCGGTTAAAGAACTTTTCGCTTTTCATATTTCATGGATATGTTTAAGAAATATGGAATTTGAAAGGAGATACTTCTTTTAGTCAGTGAAGGAAGACTTAAAATGAGATATCATATTAATATTTCCTATAAAGAGATTATTACGTACATTGTGATAATGGTATTTATTAACCATGCTTCATTTGGTTCATTTGTTTATACCATAGAAATATCTGGCTTATTTTGTACACGAAACCCTTTAATCAATTTGCTCAAAAGAGCTACTTTTCAACGTATCTTGTGGCAATTTCCTCGCAGGTGTATCAGTAAAAAATATTACTACCTGGCTTTTTTCATGAGAAAACTTAACTCAAGGAACAGTCCCTTGGTATATGTTCTCATGACAGTTACAATCGTTTGATATTTTTGAGAAAATGTGATAGATGTATTCCCCATATTTTCCTCCTTTTCCCGTAACTACTTGTTTTTATAACTGAAGTCGGCCTGAGGTCTCCTAAACACAATATTCCACATTTTATTTCAAACTACAACAAATACTACAAGGCGAACAACCACCGTTTATGTGCCACTACTGAACCACATATATTCAATTTGCTTTATTTATTCAGTGATTCCAGAGCCAAAATTCACTGTCGAATTTGTCTTAAATTTATACACATGTCAGCACTTTATTTTAATAGTTTACGTAAATATCGTTCAAGATAAACACTGAATAATTAATTCGGTATTGTTCAATACGCCTCATTATCGATAGCCGTACAATCTTCGTTTAATATAAGGATATTTTTCAATATTCTCACACTCAGAGGAACATGGAACAACCAATCATTTTTATTGAAAGATCAACTTAAAAGTTCACTTTTGCTGAAAAATTATTTATTATTTTACCTTTCAAAGAAAAACTGAAATAAATAGCTTTCGCGAACTACATGCTAGTGCATAAATACATGTGCTAAAGGCACCCGTAGATAAGCAACACGGCCATTTTAACACTCCAACAACGGCATCTTCTACGAGAAATTCGCACTCTGGATGTCGATCGACATGACCTGTTGTGTTGTGCAAATAGTGCGAGCTTCTTTTAAATCGACGTTAATAAAACTTTGGAATTAAATTTTTTGCATTATCAAGCATGTGTTGCGAAAGTTTTAAAAAAATCGTTGGAGCCGTTTTGGAGATCTTTGAAAAAGCGCGAAAAGTAGAAAATTTATCAAAAATTACATCGGTAGTGACCGTATGAAAAAATCCAATTCTCGGTGTTATATATGGGTATTCTTCAGATTTGTTAGGACTGCGCATGTGCAGTGACATGTGTCATTCGGATGATCAGATTAAAGAAGTGAGTTGTGTTAACTCAGTGTTTACTTGTGTTCTGGACAATTATTATCCGTTTACAACATCTGGCGACGAGGATGGGATCCTCCAGTGATGTGGTGCTGTCTTCATGGCGATTTTGAAAATTACGAAGTTCTCCTGTGCGTTTCAGTTGTCCGTGCACGTGGTTGCTTGCGTTATTATTTTTTGTTCGGCCGCCATTATGGCTTCGCCGCTAGTTGGTTCCATTGCTGAGTTCGATACTTCTACGGAGACTTTTACAGTTTATCATGAAAGACTTGAACAGTATTTCGTTGCGAATAGTATTGGCCATTACCCTTCTGATGCTTCCACGGCTGATAAAGCAGCTGCGAACAAGAAGAAGGTTGCAGTGATGATTTCAGTTATCGGCAAGAAGACATACGGAACACTTCGAGATTTGTGCAGTCCAGAAAATCCAAAGGACAAGACATTCGAGCAGTTATGTGAATTACTTGAGCGACATTTCAAACCTAAACGATTAGAAGTTGCAGAATCGTACCGATTTCACCGTTGTATTCAAGAGGAAAATGAAACTGTTTCCGCTTACAGTGCTCGTTTACGACACCTGGCTTCCAGTTGTAATTTTGGTGAGTTCTTAAATCGTTCGCTTCGCGACCAGTTTGTTTGTGGGATTCGCAATCCGGCCACTCGTAAAAAGCTTCTAAGTGAAGATCGTACCTTCCAACAAGCGATGCAAGTAGCAATTGCTGATGAGGTAGCAGCGAAAGAATCCATGCAAGTGCAGCAGCAATTGTCTCAACCAGTACATGTAGTCGCCAAGGACCCACCTGCCCTTTCTTCTCGCCGAAGTTCAAGTACGCCTCCAGCCTTACCGCCAGCTGGTCGTCAAGGGTCATTTCCTAAATCGCCTCGACAGTCTACCTCCTACACTTGTTTCTCCTGTGGTAATTCTGATCATACAAGATCTAAATGCAGATTCAGAAATGCTGTGTGTCACAAGTGCAACGGAACTGGACATATTGCTCGAGTCTGTAAGAAAAGTGAAGTGAATGCCATGTCTGTCGAAGAAGAGTTTCCTGAAGAACAGGTCCCTGAAGAGGAAGAGTTGTATGTTGTGTATGATGTTAATGCTATGTCCAAGTCTGAAATTTCTGTACCATTGAAGATTGAGAACAATGATTGTTTAATGCAATTGGACACTGGGTGTGCTTTGTCTCTTGCGCCACTGAGCTTCATAAAAGAAGTTTGTCCTAATGTTACTCTGAAACCAACCAATGTGGTTTTGTCAACCTACACCGGTGAAACTGTGCATCCCTTAGGGGAAGTATCTGTGAACGTTGAGTACTCTGGATCACAGTACTCCTTGCCCTTGCTTATTGTACGAGAAGGATCATGTGCTTTATTTGGTCGGAATTGGCTCATGGAAGTCAATTTAGATTGGAAAAACCTGCCAGGGTTGAATCACATTGGCCCCTTACCTTCACCCGCTTCCTCAGTGCCAGGTTCTACAGGTAACCAGACTTTGGACTCTGTCCTTGAACAATACAGTGAATTATTTCAGACTCAACTTGGGTGCTACACAGGCACGCCTGTTGTATTAAATGAAAGTAGAGAGGCTAAATTCCCCAAAGCTAGACCAGTTCCTTATGCCCTGCAGTCAAAAGTGGAGAGCACATTGCTTAAAATGGAAAAAGATGGCGTTATTGAAAGAGTTACTTCTGCTGTCAGTGCAGCCCCTATCGTGGTGGTTGGAAAGAAAGAAAGTGACGAAGTGCGCGTATGCGGAGATTTTAGTGTAACATACAATGCATGTGCTAATGTGGAAACTTATCCTATGCCTCAGATTGAGGACATGCATTCAGCCTTGAGGGGATGCACTGTGTTTAGTGTGTTGGATATGAAACAAGCTTATCACCAGATACCCATTGCAAAGGAATCACAGCCTTATCTCACTATCAATACTCACATTGGACTATTTGCATTTAAGAGGTTGCCAAATGGTATACATTCAGGTCCAGCCATTTTTCAGAGAATTATGGACAACTTACTGTCTGACATTCCGAAAGCAGTGAGTCGACTTGATGACATTCTGGTGGCAGGAACTGATCAAGAAGACCATCTCCACACTCTTTCTTTGGTTTTAGATCGTCTTCTAAATGCTGGCTTCCGACTGAACAAGGCAAAGTGCAAATTCCTCCAGGCATCAGTGGTTTATCTCGGTCACAAGATAGATGGTGAGGGCTTACATCCCACTGAAGACAAACTTACAGCCATTCGCGATGCCCCAAGACCTAAAGATGTTACTGCCTTAAAGTCCTTTCTGGGACTTATAATGTTCTATTCACGATTCATGCCACATCACTCCACCGTCCTGGCACCCTTACACAGTCTATTGAAGAAGAATACACCATGGAAATGGTCTAAAGTTGAAGAAGATGCATTTGTTGCCGCTAAGCAATTGATACTTAGCTCAAAAACATTAGTACATTACGATGAAACACTTCCCCTTTTTCTGTCGTGTGATGCTTCATCGTATGGTGCTGGAGCAGTTCTGTCTCATCAGATAGATGGACAATTTCGGCCTGTTGCCTTCGCCTCTTGTACCCTGACACAAGCCCAACAAAACTACTCCCAGTTAGAAAAGGAGGCATTCAGCATCATTTTTGGATTGAAACGATTTCGTCAGTACTTGTACGGTCGTTCCTTCACAATTTTAACAGATCATCGCCCTCTGCTCACCCTCTTTGGACCACAGCAACCAGTTCCTGCTCATGCAGCAGCTCGACTTCAAAGATGGGCCCTCATCCTGGCCTCGTACAATTACAAAATTGAATACCGCAGCACGACAGCACATGCTGATGCAGATAGCATGTCACGTCTTCCTTTGCCACAAACATGGTCACCTAAATGTGAAAATATTGAGTGCTTCTTCTTAGAACCTGAAGTTGTAACCAATGTGATTAGTCAGATGATCAAAAGAGAAACCCAGGTTGACCCTGTCTTATCCAAAGTGTACAGTTTCGTCATCAGTGGATGGCCAAGGGTCGTAGATCCCACATTGGTACCGTTCAAGAATAAACAAGATGAACTGACAACCCAACAAGGCTGTGTGTTGTGGGGTACTCGGGTTGTTGTACCACCTTCCCTTCAAGAGAAAGTATTGCATGAACTTCATGAAACTCATCCAGGAATTTCCAGAATGAAAGCGCTATCAAGGTCATATGTATGGTGGCCCAATATTGATGCCCACATTGAAAGAACTGTTTCCTCATGCAGTACTTGTCAAACTATGCGATCTGCACCTCCTACTGCTCAAATCCATCCATGGATTTTTCCAGCTCGGGCTTGGTCTCGCATTCATGTGGACTTTGCAGGACCGATCTCTGGACATATGTATATGGTTGTTGTTGATGCATACAGCAAATTCCCAGAGGTGGTCAAAATGACAAATATTACTTCTGGAACAACTATCACTGGGTTGCGTGACATATTCAGCAGGCACGGATTGCCTGAGATTCTTGTTTCTGACAATGGTCCCCAGTTCACTTCGAGAGAATTTGAAAAGTTTTGTGTCAACAATGGAATTGTACATCGTACTTCAGCAGCGTACAAACCATCCACCAATGGTCAGGCTGAACGTGTTGTCCAGATTTTGAAATCAGCAATCAAACAAGCCCAGCTTACTCACACTGATGTGTCTGCTAAAATTGCTAAGTTCTTACTTGTTTATCGAAACACCCCCCATTCCACCACAGGCGAACCTCCATCTCTACTGCTTATGGGCAGGAGATTGCGTACTCGCCTCGATTTACTGATTCCTTCAGTTGAAAAGCATGTTGAAGCTCGACAGTACAGTACGATGGTTACTCCCACTGCACACAGAGGTCTACGCCAGTTTCATGCAGGTGATCCAATACTGGCCAGAAACTATGGGAAGGGGGAAAAGTGGATGCCTGGAGTCATCACTGAGGTACTTGGTTCTCGACACTATATGGTTGAAGTGTCAGGCAATTTGTGGAAACGACATGTGGACCAACTTCTGAGCCGAGCTGTCAATGAGGACCACTCAAACAGCCCATCATCAATTGGAGAACACTCTATGCCACTTCAATTGGTTCCTCCAGTGGACTTTTCTGATGAAGTTGTTCCACTTCCCTCAGGCTCTTATACAGCCACAGCGGTTGAGTCACAGTTGACCAGTACTAGCGAATGTTCTGAAAGTCCTTTACCTGGAGCTTCTTGTTCTATTACAGACAATGACAATGTTACTGTAGTTCCTCCTGTTTTGCTGTCAGGAACTCCTGATACAAGTTCTATGTTAGAGAAACCAAGTTACTCAGACAAGGTTGCTATTTCCCCTTGTTCTGAAAGACGTTACCCTGTTAGAGTAAATCGTGGACTGCCAAGTCACTTGAAAGACTATGAGTTAAAGTGCTGACATTGCTTAACTGTTGTGTTATAGAAAAGAAACTGTTTCATTTAAAGGGGGAGATGTTATATATGGGTATTCTTCAGATTTGTTAGGACTGCGCATGTGCAGTGACATGTGTCATTCGGATGATCAGATTAAAGAAGTGAGTTGTGTTAACTCAGTGTTTACTTGTGTTCTGGACAATTATTATCCGTTTACAACACTCGGGATCGCGATAACGAAAATCAACTAAACTTTCACGGCGACGAAAGATAAGTTAAATACATATTTTGGTGTTATTTCGAAATAATTTAATCAAAGCAGTGTCTTCAAATCGTTTATCATTATAATGCAAACAGCGTGGTTTGAAATATAATTTCGATTTATTCGAAATCAAACATACAGATTTTTTTTATTCTTGTGTATTTGATATGCAGTACACCAAAGTTTCAGATACTGGTGTACTTTTTTACATCAAATCGTATTCGCGTATTTTACTTGAAAGGAAATTTAACATGAGTACTATATCGCATTTGTCATTAGTACAGATCTACAGGAAAAAAAACGTTATAAGTAGTTTCCCTTAAAAATAACATACTTAATAAAATTATGGAAAAAGTCCATACATTTTATTCCCAAAACTAATCTTCAGATGATACGTTATAGCGTCAACATTTGTTACTGTCCTGTGGCTACTTCTTGATAGGGACTTGTACTATAATCAGTTGAAGGATCTTCCGCCTGGAGTTTTCGATAAAAATACTCAACTGAAGTATCTGTAATTAGCTCTTCTTCAATAGCATTAGTTCCATTCCGACACTCAGAGAATGATGGCCTACTATTTTCAAGAACACTTTAATGTATAAATCAAATACAATACAGTTGTACTCCCTCTCGTTAGCGACTACCCTCTGTAGGTGACAACTGTTCCAAAGATCAAAGCTGTACCAGTAATGACTGTTGGTATAGATTTTTCCAAAGTAAATTTTACGTAAACATTGTATCAGATTTGTGAATAACGTTTTCACTGAGGTAGAAGTCTATAGGGAAAACATTTATCAGTAATTTCCCTCAAAGTTATTTCCTCCTGCTCTCTCTATATATAATAATAAAGACTTTGTTTAACGAGGGTAGCACGTAACAGTCTTGCGACTGACAAACCTGTGGCCCTCGAATTCCCGATCGAATTGGAATTTGGAAGTGTTGGTTTTTGTGGAGGGAGGAAAACCGGAGAACCCGGAGAAAAACCCTCGGAGCAGGGACAAGAACCAACAACAAACTCAACCCAAATATGACGCCGGGTCCGGGAATCGAACCCGGGCCACATTGGTGGGAAGCGAGCGCTCTCACCACTGCGCCATCCCTGCTCCCCAATTTGCTCTCTCAATTAGTATGTGTCAATATATACTTTCAGGCTTCAACATTTGTTACAATCTTCAAGAATGAATTTCAGACGTCTTACTCTGGTCGTGTGGCCCCAAGACAACAGTCCGAGCCGTATAGCTGATAATGCCATGCGGTAAAGTCAGTGCCCGAAAACCCGGCAGCGATTTTGATTTGTTGATTTAAAGAAGGAAAAACAAACGCACAATTATGTGAGCAGCAGAAATATTGGGAGACGTCCGAGGCCCCACCCACTTATCATTTCTTGTGAAATTTCACGTATCTTGGGGGGTCAAAGCACCCAAACTTCGTCACAGGTGTTGGGGGGAAGGCCAAAGACCAAGTCGACCGATCTTTGAGCAACTGATGCGTTGGGAGGTAAAAAGTGTCTGATGTTGGGAGGAAAAGCATTATGAGGCATAACTGTAGGTATTCAGACAAAATAATACCACCTGATATGCAGGAAAATAGACAAATACCACATGACCTATAAGCCTCATCTCAGCTCCATTTCCAATTATAAAGCGTTTCCAAGTAACGTCATTTAAGTACTAAAATCAAAAACTAAACAGACACCAAAGTTTGTATCCACAACGGACATAAGAGGTACTAAACGCCAGCGGATTTTGAATTTAGTGTTATGACAATGTGTGACATAAAGTCACGATCTTCTTTGTGAATAGCTAAACTAGCAGAAAAATAATCATGTATATGTTTGTTTGTTCAAGACAGTTTTTTCTTTTACATTGGCCTTTATAGCCAAATTAAGTAGCAAATGAGTACACTATTTCCTTGCCGCCATGTTGGTGTTCCACGGAGGCACACCAATACGGTGGCTCCACAAGGTCGACGTTTGTTTGAGGTTCCGTTGCTGTGAACACGCCTTCCGGTCGAGGACAGGGCGAAAGGAAAGCGGGAAGAGAAGGCTCTTCTCGACTTGCTTTGCTCGCCGATTGCTCTCCGCCCTGCCCAAGTACTTGAGAGCCTTTTCACATGCCATATTTTTGCAAGAGACAAACAAAATCCTCAATGACTGCGCGGCCTCGAAAGACGTGAAATGGCGCACAAGCCAGTTGTTGAATCTTGGTTTCAGTGCAACACTCTGTGGGTGCTGATCCAGTAGATAACTAGCATTGCGAAAAGCTTCGGAGAGAACGTGGCCGCGATCATTCTCTCGAAACGAAGGCAATACTCGACTCGTATTTTGAAAAAAAAAATGTTTATGACATTTATACTCCCTTGAAGACAGATGACACGTCCGAAATTAGAGTTATAAACCCTCATTTAAGCCAACATATTACATCTGATGTTCCAGAAGCAAAACCCCCAAAAAAATCCAGGCCATGTTGCTGCTGTCAACAGATAATTAGCTGAATACAACAGACGGGCATGAGAAGTAACAGGATATCAGACACTTGTTAAAAACCTGTTGGTTTGTAACAATCAAAAACTGCCTGTCTTTTACTTTCTTGTCATCGGTGGTTAAATCATCTCACTTTTTGGCTTGTACTACAAACCCCCAGTTGATGAAAAAGTTGCGAATGAACGTTTTATTGTCTTATTAGCAGGACGCGATTTCAGACGCACCAGTTATTATAACTGGAAAGACGGTTCTTATAGCTTGTCCAACATTCTTTCTAACATCGGTTTAGAAATGTTTTAAAAGTACTGAATTTCCTGGCTTACTAAGTCCGATGATTTGTCCCAAATGCAGTTTTCGTGGTTTTTTAAGGGAGTTTGACATGAGCACTATATTACATTTGGTAATAAGACTCACAGAGGTAGAGATCTACGGTAAAAGGCGTTATTAACAGTTTTCCTTATAAACGACATATTTCATTAAATTTAGAAAAAGGTCAATACATTTTACTCTCAAAATTGATCTTCTTTTGTTATCATTCTGTGGCTATTTGTCGCGTTCCCGAATCGAGTACTCGGGGCAAGGATCGATTGGACATTGTAGTGGCCAACCACACACTCCAATGTTGTAAATTCACTGACTTTATTACACGATCAATATGACTGAAGCATGCGGTGAAACCAAGAATACGCAAAGAAACAACTAGGTACGATAGAAAAGAGCACTGCGCAATATGATAGTAAAAAAGGAAAACTAAGGCAAAACTTACGTTATGATTCCTGACTCCGTTTGTGAAAAAAGGTGAAGGATATCTCCGACAAAATATCTCCGTGTTATTTAAATATCTCCGTGCAATCTCCGTTTAGACTAAGTGATCATATTACAGAAATCAAAAGGCCCTATTGGGCCACGACTGTTTTTTTAAGCGATGACTTCATCATTTAATGTGTTCGTGCGAGTTCTTGTCGCTTTTATTTAACAAGTGACGAATTAAATCGTCAAAGTCGAACGTGCATCACTTGTAAAGATCTATACGGATTTACGTTGTTTTTCATTTTGTTTTGCATTGGTTGTAAAAGAAGCAAGCTCCAAGCAGACAAATTCAAGTTTGCGTGTTTTCGTGCTAGCATGTGTACACTCTTTTTCCTGTACAGCGTGTACGATTGACGTTCAATTTCCGGAATGTGTTTTGATAGTGCCATGAGCATGATCTTGCATTCTTTGATTGCTGTGAAGATTAACGTCGCATAAAATTTATTTTGAAATCGGCTGCGTAAACCTTTGTCGCGTGACACTGATAATTCTGATTTTTGTGGTGAACTCAATGGTACGTGGAACGACTTTTTGGTGGAATTCGATTGCGTGTATATCTGGATAACTTTTGGGGCAAGTTGTTTTCTTCTATGTATTTTTCTATTCGTGTTTGAAAACATATGATCACTTTTAACGATCCCCGCATCGTCTTTTATTTTAATATGCTTTTAAAATATGACTTTGCCTGTCTTCTGCGATCGCTATTTTGGTTGCTTATACTGTGAGTTCTGTTGCTCCTCTTTTACTTGCGGTAGGGTCCTCTGGCTTTTGGAATATGTAGTCTTCTGCTAGGAATAAATCTTGCTCCAGATTTTATTTCGTCGTTGAAACTCGAGTGTTCTCCGCTGCGACCTGTGCTGATGATTTTGCTTGCATGCGATGAACATTTATCTGTTCTGGGTTATAAAACTCAGCTAGGGTACTTCTTAACTCCGAGGCCTATAAAACGTGTTTGAAATGCGTTGATTTATGTTGTCGATGTGAAGCACACGATGTAATTGTTCCTTCTTGTCGCTTCTATTTAACAAGTGACGAATTAAATCGTCGAAGCCGAACGTGCATCACTTGTAAAGATCTATACGGATTTACGTTGTTTTTCATTTTGTTTTGCATTGGGAGTAAAAGAAGCAGGCTCCAAGCAGACAAATTCAACTTTGCGTGTTTTCGTGCTAGCGTCTGTACACTCTTTTCTCTGTACAGCGTTTACGATTAACGTTAAATTTCCAGAATGTGTTTTGATAGTGCCATGAGCATAAGAGGTTTCATCTTGCATTCTTTGATTGCTGTGAAGATTAAGCGTCGAATAAAATTTATTTTTTAAATCGGCTAGGTTGACCTTTGTCGCGTGACACTCATAATCTTCTGTCAGCTAGC
The DNA here is from genome assembly GCA_963693305.1 of Meandrina meandrites. NCBI lineage: Eukaryota > Metazoa > Cnidaria > Anthozoa > Scleractinia > Meandrinidae > Meandrina > Meandrina meandrites. The sequence continues at coordinate 10,628,824 of OY855905.1, forward strand.
GATTACACAAACTTCGCTTTCAATTTCGCTTTCACCGTCACATGCAAACTTAAGAAAATTCTGTTAATTTTTCTATAGGGCAGAAACAACATACACCTGATTTAAAGTAAAATAAACATAAAATATGTTCACAATCGATTTTCAAATTATCATCACATACCCATCAAAACAAAACCATCAGCGCGTAAAGTACAGTGGTCTGTCATCGGTCTTAATTAACCGCAACGTCAAAGTGAGAGTGGCGTTACATGTAGGTCTGCCAACCATCTGTCAACGGCCTTTTGTTTACATCTGACCGAGTGAAGGAGTGAAGGAAGGATGGCTTCAAATCGCCCCTCAATCCGTAACTCCCGTTTTGCATACGCAAAAACAGTCGTAACCAGTTGTGAAATGGAAGTGAAAAATTAACTAAGAAAAACTGATGAAAATAACATGCGTAGCGCAAGGCTAATGTTCGTGACACTATTCCTTGATAGGTGGTTGTACAACAATCAGTTAAAGGACCTGCCAATTGGAGATTTCGATAAAAATACTCAACTGGAGTGGCTGTAAGTAGCGCTTCATCAATAGCATTATTAACACCTAGTGATTGATGGTCCTCGTACGCGACTACCTGCTGTACCCGGCCACTTTTCCAAAGAACAAAACTCACAGAAATCACTCTTTCTTTATATTTCTATAAAATAAATTGTAGATGAGTATTATATCAGCTTAGGTAAAAGGATTTCAGCAAGGCAATAAGTACTTTTCCTAAAAGTGCCTTTTCCCTTATGTGGTAATTATACTTCAGAGGCAAAACGTATTAAATTTGAGTGCCATTTCTTGACAGGGACTTGTCCAACAATCGGTTAAAAAACTTCTCGCTTTGGGTATTTTTTAATGGAGATTATTACGAAAGAGGGGATTAAAGAAACATCCATTTTTTACTGAAGGAAGATTTAAAAGGAGATCTCATATTACGTAACAGGGGATTTTTGCCGCATTTTCTAAGAAGATATTATTACGGACATTGTGATAATGGTATTTATTAACCAGGCTTCATCTGGTCCATTTGTTTATACCATAGAAATATCTAGCTTACTTTGTAAATGAAACCCTTTAATCAATTTGCTCAGAAGAGCTGCTTTTCAACGTATTTTGTGGCGATTTCGTGGAAGATGTTGAAGGCACAAATGCAATAACCGGTCACAAATGTAATAAAGGTCACAAGTGTAATAAAAGTTGGTCACAAATGTGATAAAGGTCACAAGTGTAATAACAATTGGTCACAAATGTAATAAAGGTCACAAGTGTAATAACAATTGGTCACAAATGTAATAAAGGTCACAAGTGTAATAACAGTTAGTCACAAATGTAATAAGGATCACTCAGATTTAAAACTAACCCGAAAGGTAACTATTTAAGATGTCTCATCGTGTTGGTAATACGTTATATCGTCATAATTTTTCTGCTCTACCTTCTTGCTGCATGCTAAATAAGGGTAAAAACAATAGAAGAAGCCTTGTCAGAGCGGTGAAAAGGAGGCCGCGGCCTCTTAATAGAGGTGGCCGCTAAATAAAGGTTTTGTTTAATGTATTGTAACGAGAATAATTTCCGGGTTTTGATGACTGGCCGTCTAATGGGTGGCCGCTTAATGACTGGCTGCTTAATGGATGAACGTTAAATAGGTGCTCGACTGTAATTGCTTATTCTTGAAGCATTGTACTTATGTCAAAATGCGGTTGCCATGGCAACGTCAATTTCCGGATACGATAACCTGTCCTACCAAATTATTTCCAGATAAATTTGAGATAAGCTTGCAAAGTTTGGTAGTGTTTGGTTAAATATTTAAACAGTTATAAACGTTCAAAGTCAGCGCGAGCACTTTCCGCCTCCCTCCCCCTTTCCCGGTCTTCTGGATAGGGTTTATCTTCACCATATTGCAACATAAAAACTTGTTACAGAAAATATTTAACATTATGCTTCAAGTTACTTCATACCATCATGGACCAATTAGCAAGTTTAAAACTATAATCTGCCTAATGTTACATTCATTTCTTTTCATAACAACAAAAGTTGAGGTTAGAAAGCGGACAGCAAAACAATCTCTTCTGAATAACAAGTTAAAAGTTGTTATTCAGATTTTATTCTCATTTGTTTTTTCATCTTCGTCAAGATTCTTATTACAATTGTGACCAATTGGTATTATGCTTGTGACCTTATTACATTTGTGACCAGCTGTTATTACACTTGTGACCTTTACTACATTTGTGACCAGTCATTACATTTGTGCCTTCAACAAAGATACCTTAGTTAAAATTATCATTTGCTGACGAATTATTTATCAATTTACCTGTCAGAGAAAGACTGGAATAAAAAAATCTTCGCGAACCTACATGCTAGTGCATGCAAACGTGTGGTAAAAGCACTCGTAGATAAGCAACATGGTCATTTTAACACTCCAACAACGGGATCTTCTAAGAGAAATTCGCACTCTGGAAGTCGATCGAAAACAACTGCTTAGTAGCCGAACATTTTCTAATCCTGAGAGAAGCATGGTCACTAGTATGACCGCTAGAATAATACTTTCGGTTGTCCATTGCATAGTAAAGTATTTGTGCACGTTCTTTTCGTATTCACTTCCCAAGTGTGGTTATAACTTTGTCAAATAGCTGAAGAGCAAGTAGCAAAAAAAGGAGATTCACATAAAGGGAAACTTTTACACCTATTTCTTAAAGCAGATTTTTACGTACTTTATGATGAACCTTATTGTTAACCAGGCTTTATTAAGTTCATTTTTTATGCATTGGAAGAAAATTTTTTTTTGGTAAATGACTCACTTTAAAAATTATGATGAGAAGAGCTTCCATTCAAGTTATGTAGTTTTAATTTACCCACAGGTACTCGCTCAACAATCAGATAAAACCTTACAACCTGGAATTTCTTATGAGACCAATCAACTCAAGGAACAGCCCCGTACTATATTTTTCTTTGACTTGTCCAACATTCTTTACAACATCGGCTTCGAAATGTTTTAAAAGTACTGAATTTCCTGGCTTACATTGTAATTATCATGATAGTCAGTCCGATGATTTGTCCCAAAGGCAGTTTTTGTGTTTTTTAAGGGAATTTTACATGAACACTGTATTGCATTTAGTAATAAGACTTCACAGAGATAGAGATCTAGAGGAACAAGCGTTATTAGGAGTTTTCCTTAGAAACGACATACTTCATAAAATTAAGAAAAAAGTTAATACATTTTATTCTCAAAATTTATCTTATTTTGTTACCATCCTGTGGTTATTGTTCCAACTGGAGTTTTCGATAACAATACTCAACTGAACCGGCTGTAAGTAGCGCTTCATGAATAGGATTAGTACCATTTAGACCCTGGGGATTGACGGCCTACTATTTTTAAAAATACTTAAATGTGGTGTTACTCCGAATGAAATGCAATACAGACGATCCTCCACATGCGACGCCCTCTCGTAAGCGACCACCTCCTGTACACGGCAACAATTTCAAAGAACAAAACTCACAGAAATCAATCTTTCGTTATATTTCTATAAAAGAAATTATAGATGAGTATTATATCAGCTCTAAAAGATAAGTAATAAGTACTTCTCCTAAAAGTGCCTCTTTCCTAATGCGGTAGTTATACTGCCGAGCAAAAAATGTTAAATTCGAGTGCCATTTCTTGACAGGTACTTGTGCAACAATTGGTTAAGGAACTTTTCGCTCTTCATATTTTTAATGGAGATTTTTACGAAATATTGAATTTAAAGAGAGATGCTTCTTTTACTAATGGGAGATTTAAAAGGAGATCTCATATTACGTAAAAGGGTATTTTTGCACGCATTTCCTAAAAATAGATTATTATGATTATTAGTAGTAAGGCCTCGTGCTATCGCACCTAACCAAACAGGATCGAGCTTTTTTTAATGGACCAATCAGATTGCCGGATTTTGGTCACGTGAGCAAAAATAGCCACACCCCCAAAACGTCATCAAGGCGTGGTCCGTGCAATGTGAAAATTATAGCACGTAGCCAATCAGAGAGGGGCAGGCAGGGAGAGCGCGAGTCTGGCCCCTTGGCACGCACCGCGTTACTACCCCTCACTGTTTGTGTAGCGGTGTCCTCCATCTTGGCCCGGCGTTTTCTGAAGGAGATGTGTTTTTATAGGGACAAGAGCAAAGCATCACGGGGCAAGGACATCATTGACGAAAAAAAGAGGCCGCCACGTCACATGACACACCGCTGACCATTGTCATTCGATAGATCTCCCAAACCAATGGATGATGATTCGTAGCTTGTTAAACAATTCTTCTCTATACATACTAACAAGACACGTTACCTACTAAACACTCAAACATTCGTTTATATAGACCTCACGTGGTTCAAGAAAGAGGGGGTACCGTTTTATTCTCCGAGTAGTAAGAGGGGGTACCCCACCATGATTCTTCCCTGAATCATCACATAGGCTTTGCGGGAATTACGATTTCCATTTCTCGGAAATTTTGTGACTCTTTGGTAGGAAATATAAACTGCTTCGCCTTCATTCGTGTCCAAACACACACATACAAACCAAAGGTTTTAATTAAATCGAAACGGATTGGTTACCGCTCGACATGCTACTGTAATTACTTAGTTTCTGAGCCAGGTCTCTCGCACACATCCATTTGAAAACACTCACCGCTATCTCCAACATTGCCCTAATTTTAAAACTAACGATCGAGGCCAGTGGTAACTTATAACTATTTTCAAAACCCAAAGCTAACTGACACATTTCTCCATCTGAGGGCACCAAGTTGCTCTTGCGTCGACTTAGAGAGTTGGACCGAGTTCTGTTATTTTATAGCCTGGATGCAAAGCATCACGGGAATCAAAGCAAAGCATCACGGGAATTAAAAAAAAACTGATATGGACATTTCATTTTAACTTAAGTGTGATTGTCAGAGTAAACCGGGCAGAAGCCAGGGATCGGGGTTGCCAGATTTTTTCCATATTTTGGCTGTTTTATACATCAGTGATGTTGAAAGGCAATATTCTTAGATTTCAAGAGCTTTTCGTTTTCGAGATCAGATCACCCCCTCAAAAACCGACCGTTAATTTCAAAAAATGCCGTTAAATAATACACTCAACAATTAACAGGAGTACCCAACGGATCCGCTCTGCAAAATATCCGCTCTGCAGTCAAATCTTACGCTGGCTGGCAAATTTTTAATTTTTAATCAAATTTTGCTGGCATTGTACTCAATGAAGGAAACCTTGCTGGTAATCACTAATGATAACAATGGGGTGACAGGCCTACACAACTCTTATCCACGTGTAATAGCCATATAAGAGTTTTTCTCGAACGAGTGTATCTTTTAGGGATCTGTCCCTTTTGCGCGAAACAATTGGGGGATCCTTGAATATTTAGTTAAGTCGTGGTTGTTGTTGGATTAAATGCCACTTTTGCATGAGTATATGTTTTAAGTTAGGCACCGTTGGACGGTATTGTGTAACGAAAGGCAGGATTCGCGTGTTTTCTTTGCATTTCTTTTGAAGGGCAAGTTTTCTGTCTTCATACTTTATCTCTGAGAGGATTGCCGAAAACAGAGTTTCTGGGTATCCTCTTTTCATAAGATGTGCTTTGAATTGTGAGATTTGAGCTTTAAATTCTGTATTAGAGTTGTTTGCTCGGAGAAGTCTGATTGCTTCGCCTTTAATGAAGCCCTTTTATTGACCCCTGGTGGGTGGCAATTGGAGAAATGCGTGTACTGAAATGTTTCAGTAGGTTTGAAATGCGTTTTTATGTCTAATATAGACTCATTTGCGAATCGTTCGCCTTTGAAAACGTTTGTGTCTACACTGATAGCTCTTCGTCTGGCTCCATGTTAGAGTCGTGTTCTTTGGAGGTCGATGCTACTTTGAGCAGTCCGTCTTTTGTTAGCAGGCTCATGGCCGTTAAACTCAGGGTGAACGCACTAAAGACAATATTGGCAACACTAGACACACCGGCAAACGGAAACGTGACGAGCCCGTTCCACTAGAACAGCAAGTCGAACAGTCAGAGCAAGCTATCAAGTCCTTGAAACGGCATCTGGAGCGAAAGACCTGCCCGAAGTCACTACAATACCGAGCAAGAGCTCGTATAAGAGCAGACAATGACTTTCGAAGAGACATTAAGCGTTTACGCTCTAAGGCTGAACAAGATTATGTGGAAGCCTTGATTAGGAGAATCGAAAGCCTCCGCTCGGCTCTCAGAAAAGAGAAACGATTTAAGTCTAGTAAGCCGAACAGAAAAGGCACTGTAAACTACAAAGCAACTGTAGGACGCAAAACGCCTAGCGAAACTGTTACAGCTGAAACTGTAAAGAAAGCAGAGAAAACAATCGAGGAACTGCAAGAAATTGTATCGTTTCACAAAGCGAATAAAGAGAAGAAAGATTATACATGTCTACTCACTGACTCCCATACTATAAGCAAGGGGCGTGGGAATACAAAACCATCTCGCGTACGAAGCAAAACGCGCAAAACTCGCAGAAAAAATAATCGAATCGACCGATTACACACACAAACAGAGGCGAACAAAGAACATATTAAAAACCTCTCAAAGGTAGAACTTACAACCGACCAGATTAACTTACTGGCGAAAGGGTTAAAATTCATCCCCACACCAAAAGAGAAAGAAATACAAATTAGGCGGCAACTCCTGAAAGACTTCGATCAATTCTCTAGAAGAATGCGCCTACAATATATTTTTAATGGGGAAAACAACGAACCGCGTCCCTTCCACGTCAAATCTGGCTGGATACCACCGGTTCAACCATCAGTGGCCCTTGAAAGCTATCTCGAAGAAACGAGAGTTGTACTTGCAGAAACACAATTTACAAAGCCTAAGAACAATCTGTCTTACGCAGAACAAAAAGCGGTTGAAACGCTTAGAAAAAACACCAACATAAATCTTAAAAAGGCAGATAAAGGGACCCGAACTGTTGTCCTAAACACTGAGGACAAAATTCAAGAAGGACAAGTCCAGTTAGACAACATTGAACACTACAGGCCCCTCGAGAGTCCTATGGTTGAAGAAACGTCTTCTAGAGTTAAACTACTCATAAGAGAACTCCATCAAAACAACCATATTGACGACATGACTAACCAATGGCTTTGTCAAACACCAAACCCGCCTCGCATACCAGTATTCTACACGCTCACAAAAATACACAAACCAACTCCAGTCGGAAGACCCATAATATCTGGGTGTGATGGTCCGACTGAGAGACTGTCATCATTTGTAGACAAACTACTTCAGCCGATCGCACAAAAACAAAAGTCGTATCTAAAGGATTCTACCGACTTTATCAACTTTATAGAAACAACGATAGTCCCAGATAATGCTATCCTTGTCTCGATGGACGTCACAAGCCTATACACGAATATACCTCAGGAGGAGGGTATAGAGACAGTGTGCAAAGCATACGACTCTTTCTATAAAGACAGCCCTCCCATCCCTACACAATATCTTAAAAGAGCACTCAAACTTATCCTTCAAGAAAACTCGTTTGAGTTTAACGGAAAAAACTACCTCCAAATACATGGAACCGCCATGGGAACCAAGATGGCAGTCGCTTTTGCCAACATCTTTATGTCTGAGGTAGAAACACAAATCCTGAACCAAAGTGCTCTTAAACCACTAGTCTGGAAGAGGTATATTGACGATATATTCTCTATCTGGAATGTAAACAAAAACGAAGTCACGCAATTCATCGAGCAAGCGAATAACCACCATCCGACTATCAAGTTCACGGCTGAAATATCCGACAAAGAAACAACGTTCCTCGACACTAACGTTTTCAAAGGCAAACGATTCGCAAATGAGTCTATATTAGACATAAAAACGCATTTCAAACCTACTGAAACATTTCAGTACACTCATTTCTCCAGTTGCCACCCACCAGGGGTCAAAAAGGGCTTCATAAAAGGCGAAGCACTCAGACTTCGCCGAACAAATTCCTCAAAAACGGAATTTAAAGCTAAAATCTCACAATTCCAAACACATTTTATGAAAAGAGGATACCCAGAAACTCTGTTTTCAGCAATCCTCACAGAGATAAAACATGAAGACAGAAAACTTGCCCTTCAAAAGAAATGCAAAGAAAATACGCGAATCCTGCCTTTCGTTACACAATACCGTCCAACGGTGCCTAACTTAAAACAAATACTCATGCAAAAGTGGCATTTAATCCAACAACAACCACGACTTAACGAGATATTCAAGGACCCCCCAATTGTTTCGTACAAAAGGGGCAGATCCCTAAAAGATACACTCGTTCGAGCCAAACTCTAAAGTGGCTATTACACGTGGATAAGAGTTGTGTAGGCCTGTCACCCCATTGTTATCACCATTCGTCCATCATTCCTAAAATAGCTTGATCAAGATCATCCAATGACTGTGCCTTTCCTGGCATTTGATTCGTACATCGTTGATTATTTTCCTCATCAAGAACATCCAATGACTTTGCCTTTCCTGGCATTTGTTTCGTCCATCATTCCTAATGTTGCTTTATGAAGATCATCCAATGACTGTGTCTTTAATGGCATTAGATTCGTCCATCATTCGTAATGTTGCTTTATCAAGATCATCCAATGACTGTGCCTTTCCTGGCATTTGATTCGTCCATCACTGCTAATTTTGCCTCATCAAGATCCTCCAATGAATTGACTCCTTTGACGTCCTTAATGCTGGCTTATTATTATCAAGTTCCTACAAAGGCTGTGGACATTGTTAATTTTATCTTTAATCAAGGCCGTTCTATCGTGGGATTTTATCATCGAGGAGATTTAAAGATGAGACTGTGTGGCCACTATATTTTTGAATTGCGTTATATTTACCCTAACTGTGCATTACCTAGATCACTTAAAAAAAGCTAAAAAAAAAAACAAGAACTATTCAGGAGAAGAATACACAGATGATCATGGGGCACTTATAACTTCAACGGGCACATGGTGGATTGAGTAGCTTTGTGCTCGGGTGACAGTTTGGTGTCCATGGTGACTCTGAGTATTCGGATGATCAAACAACATGAACATTTTTCCCCATCAACGTGACGGTGCTTTGTCGTAGCGATGGGGCTCGTTTGTGCTTGCCAAGCGCAATCGCCAAACTGTCACACTCTTGGTGAACCAGGAAGCCATCTGAAGAGTCGAAAAAAAAACCGTTCTGGAATAGTAGTCGTCCTATGAAGTTACAACGTAAATGGTAAGTTGGCTTGTTTTATAATATTATAGTATAATCCATTAAAGATAGGCTATTGAGTATTTGTCCGAAAACAGTGTTTTTTTAAAGACCAGTAAGCTGGCTGGAATTTGTTTTATCTCTTTGTTCCTTGCTGGCATTTCACACTTTTCTTTAATGCTGGCTGGCTGTTCTTGCTATTTTAATTTTTTCTGGCTCGGCCGTTAAAATTTCCATAACATCTGGCTGGGAGTTTTATTAAATGGAGTCTATCTTGCTGGCTTTGCAGAGCGGTTATTTTTTTCCCAGGAAATTTAATTAATAACTTTAGATGACGTAGGAACACGTAATCAATGATTATCAAGTCACATATTAAATTTCCAGTAAAAGTGTCGTTGGGTACTCCTGAAAATAATTAGGCTTTACATGTATTTCTTGAAAGGAGATTTAATACTTGTGTCTTTTCTTTATTTATGTAATGTCTTCCAATGCAAAAGCTCAGTCACGAATTAGCCTTAAAATTAAACACGACAGCGTTTGAATTAGAAAGCTAACTAAACGGTCGTTAAATGCTCCTTAGAATTTTACTTGATTATTTATTCTGCAAAGTTCCAGTTCCCCTTATTCTCGATATGCGCGATTTCATCGCCCTAAGTAGGGCTATTTCTCAATTAAAGAAAAGATCATCACACCGGGAAAGACAGAAGGAAATCGAACAATTTCATTGAAACGTCACCTAAACCGTTTTCATTGGTCAACAAAGTGTTGTTAACTATTGACTTTCCTAGCTGAGTTTGTATCTACTCAATACCAAATCGGAGGTTTTGTCTAAAAGGCGGTTCTTAGAGCTTAAGCATTGTATATTTTTGTTCAAAGAGAATTTAACATGAGCACTTTATCACATTTGGCAAAGGTGAAAAAACGTTGGAGGTAGTTCTCTTAAAAATAATATCCCGATAAAGTTAATGAAAAAGTCAGTACATGTCTTCCCAAAATTTATCTTCAGATGAGATTTTTTAAGTATCAATAATAGATAATGTCGTTTGGTTAATCCTTGATAGGGCGTTGAATAACAATCAGTTAAAGAACCTGCCACCTGGAGTTTTCCGAAGAAATACTAATCTAGTGTGGCTGTAAGTAAAACATCATCACAGCATCAGTCCCGTTAGGACACTCAGGGATGCCTGTCTACCATATAACCTCAAAACAATTGTGATACAGTCAAACTCTCTCGTTGGCGACCACATCCTGAACACGGCCTCTTTTCCATAAATTGAAACTCTCCCAGAAATCACTCCTTGTGTATAACTCTGCAAAAGAAATTTCACAGGAGTATTCCGTCTGCTTAGGTAACAAGGTTTCACCCAGCTAGATGTGTACAGGGAAAATATTTGTAAGCAGCTCTCCTCTAGTGTTTTCAAAACTATCCTAATTATACTTCCAAGCAAACGACATATTTTTTTTTTAAGTGTCAGTTCTTGACAGCTGCTTGTCGAACAGTCGGATAAATAACTTCATACTTTGCATACGTTTCTTTAAAGGAAATTGTTGTCGAAAAAGAAAATTTAATGGAAAAACTTTCTTTTACTGAAAGGGAAAGGAGAGTTAAAAGGAGATCTCATTCCACGTAAAAAGAGATTTATCTAAAGGGAGAGTTTTGCACTTATTTCCTGAAGGAGATGTTTAAGACTATTGTGATTATCCTTTGTATAAATCAGGCTCTATATAATTCATTTGTTTATGCCGTGGGAATAAATAACTTTTTTTGTATGCGACACCTTTAAAGAAATGCTCAGAAGAGCTACCATTCTAGTTATGTAGTTGCAATTCCTCACAGGTACTTGCCCAACAATCAGTTAAAAAAATTACAATCTGGAATTTTTCTGAAGAACTCTCTACTCAAGAAACAGTCCCCCTACTCCCCCTACTATATATTCTCATGGCAGTTACAATCATTAAACAGGTTTGAGCAAATGTGATAGATGCATTCTTTTTCGGTATAACTACTTTTTTTAAAAGTGATTTGGCTTGGGTCTCCTAAACGAAACAAATAGTACTAGGCGAATTACCACGGTTTATGTGCTACTACTAAACCATATATATTCATTTTGCTTTATCTATTTGATGTTTCTGGTACAAAACATAACCCTCGATTTGTTCTTTATAGTATACACATGTCAGTGAATGCAAATCTTTTAGTTAATGTTTCTAGTCTGTCTTCGTGCAAGATAATTGACAAATAGCCCTACTTTAAGCGACGATATAGAAACATCAACTAAAAGGTTCGCACTGGCAAATTATTTTAAGTTAGCTTAGAAATGTATTGACTTTCCTGGCTGACTTTGTATTTGTTTACAATACTGAATACTCTCAAAGGTGGTTTGTATGGTTTAAGGATTGCATATATTTCTCAAAAGGAAATTTAAAATCAGCACAATATTAAAATTGGTATTAGAGATTCTCAGAGGTAATCATGAACAGGAACAAGCGTTATTAATAACATACTAAATAAAAGAAAAAAAATCACCTCAGTCAATTTCTTTCATATTTAGTTGTTTTATTATTTTCTTTTTATTTAATGTGTTTCAATGCAAAAGGTCAGTCACGAATTAGTGTTAAACTTATACACTACAGCGTCTAAATTGACACTGTTGCCGGGATTTTTAGCCGAGCTTCCAAGCGGAGCACCTATAGCTCCAGAAATAGACACTTTGCATAAATGGCGTCTGCTTTTGAATAACAATACTTATACATCCTAAGCCCCACATTCACGTAAAAAAATCGTTTGTCTATAAACATCGGCACGAAGCTAAGGATGTACAGAGTATTGTTATTGAAATTTGGACGCCATTTATGCAAAGTGTCCATTTGTAAACCCATCAAGTCGAGGAAATTTGGATGTCACGTCCGTTCGTCTGTACGTCCGTATGCACGGATTTGGCCTGGGATGGATTTTCCTTTGTTCTTAATTTGGAGAACTTCTTACGTCGATTTGTTGAGAGTTAAGCTACTTGTCGTAGAAATTTGCAAGAACACTGCATTACTTGAGAGGATTCCTCTCATGTTAAAAAAAAAACAACTGATATAGACATTTCATTTTAACTTAAGCGAAGCGATTGTATAAAAAGACGGCAAAACCGTTGGCACGTTGTTCACTTTTTAAGTTGAAAGAAATACGCGAAGAAAGCGTTGAAGCGGTACGAGTCAAAAGCAGCGAGAGTTGAAGAACTGTTTACAGTTTACTGTTCCTGTGGCTGACGAAGGCTGGAAAATTAATTGAGCTGAAGAAAAAGTGAGTCAGATGGATTAAAGGCTGTTAAAAGCTTCATCGAAAGGAAGCACGAGATTGATATTCACTGATAATTAATAGATTGTTTTCATGTATGCCAGTGGTGTTGGGGTAATCTTGAGCTTATAAAGAAACTGCTGTGTTCGTCTCCGATATTACTGGGCTAACTGGATTGAAAGCTGCAGAGTTTACTGCAGCATTTATCTTATAGTTCTCCAACTATAAGGTAACAAACTTGAAATGTTTATGTTCATTTATGAACGAATTCAACGTTGTGTCAGTTTTCAGATCTTCCCGTTAATTAAGCTTATAAATTTATAATACTGCTTTTGAAACTCTTGACTTTACTTTTGTACAGATTTATGCAGGCATTTCCTATTGAGTATTTCGTTTCAAATCTCTGTGATGTTCACTGTTTTATTTTGCGCAGAATATTAAATTATTCAGCTCGACGCGGATTCAAAAACACGATTTCGGCTTTGCAAAATGAAGCTTACAAACTTACAGAAAATCCCCTAAACAAGTCAACGATACTGCACGCTAAAATATATTCATTATTAGATTTATCATCCAACTGATATATTTTACCCGTTCGTATTTTTGTGCTGAAATCCCGTAGGTGTGATTTTAGATTCGTAAACAAAATACTTACACCGGTTTCGTTACGAATTACCTGTTCTTGGATAAGTGAGTTTAGACTTTTCTACCGCATATTTGCTTACCTAAAACGAAGAAACTTTATTCAGTTTTCTACATAAAGTTTTCTAAGGTATTTGGCAACGTGTACGATCAAACAGAATAGTTAATCATGCAACCAAATCAAGACGGTGCAAAACTACATTGTAAGCTCATTAGATAGCGAGCACCACTTCCTAAATCACAAACTACCACAACTCTTACACAAAAACTGCTTAAAAATGACTTAATTACCGGCTTCCAATGTGGTGTGATAGCCGCGAGTTGACTATGTTTTGCCTGTTTTATTTTTTTTTTTTTGCCCGGAGTTGATTGCTTTGCCTTGACTGTTTTGAAATAAATCAAAATTTCTTCCCTTCATCAAGGTCTTCTTGCACTGAATTACTCCTAGAGGTGTATCAGTGTACACTAAAAGTTGTAAGCAAATTATACTAAAATTTGATGTGTGTGCCTAGGTGCTTATGTGAGGAACCCAATAAAGTGCCACTGTTCCTCCAGGTTGGGGGTTGGGCATAGGGTCAACAACCCTTCCCCACCAAAAAAAACAGGGTGTTACAGAAACCAGAAAATGGACAATAATACAACAATAACTGGGGGTGTCGCTGCTGGGGCTCTAATTACGCTCTTGCTTCAAAGCCAGCGGGAAGCCCAAAGGCCAAAAGGGGGCCATGGTAGCTCCCAAGCGACGGACGATCATCGGTTGCTAGAATGTGGGGATCATGGCAGAAGGAACACGGGCAGGGCAAGTAGCCAAGGAGATGGTGGTCTATGAAATTGAAGTGCTAGGGATAAATGAGGCCAGATGAAAAGGGATGGGATCAGTAAAACTGCATAGTGGTGAGACAGTGGTATACTCAGGAGATGTTTGAAGTGCACCAGGGAGGAGTACCCATCATGACGAGTGCGAGAGCAAAGAGAGCCTTGATGGAATGGACGCCGATTAGCAAAAGAATCATCACAGCACGATTGTACTCAAAATACAAAAAGCTGACAGTGATACATGCATATGCACCAACAAATGATGCAGTGGACGAGGAAAAGGATGTATTTTATAATCAGCTGCAGGACAATGTTTCAAGCCAAAGTAGAAAACAACAACACTAACAGGGAGGAAGTTATGGGGAAGTTTGGCATTAGACTCCGAGTCATGAAAGACAATGGGGAGAGGTTATTTGACTTTGGTAGTGCAAACGAATTAGTCATCAGTGGAACAATGCTTCCACACAAAGAGCTCCATAAGCTGACCTGGAGGACACCAGATGGGAGGACGGTGAACCAGATTGACCAAGTCTTAATGAATGGACGCATGAGAAAATTGATCCTTGACACCAGAGTTATGAGAGGAGCAGACGTCTACAGTGACCACTACCTTGTGAGATTGAAGTTGCCATGATTGAGGTTACAAGAGGTTAAGGAGGCACTAAAGTGGACAAAGCCAGGGAAAGTGACAGGAGTAGAAGAAATGGGCCAGAGCTATTGAGAGACGTGGAAGACACTGCACGTAGGCTGACTAGATGCTATAACCGGCTTTGAGAGACTGAGAGGTGGCCGGGTAGTGTGAAAAAGGGACTTGTTGTCAAGATAATATATAGATTTAGGCAGGCCTAAAAGCGGAGCTCGCTCATGGTTAAACTTTATATCTTACATGTAAAAACTTCTCATGGTTTTGTTGACGAAGGCGATGTCAATATATTTCGAGGTTAATCCTTCTAAATTTTTGCCTATGACAGGTTCTGAAATTAAAATTGACGAGTGCACTTTATTGGGTTCCTCACGTACGCACGTAGGCGCAGCAAATCTTAGTAAAACTTTATACAACGTTTACTGTACACTATGTTAATAAACCTTTATGACTTAGTCAATGTAAAAAGGACCTTGGTCTTGCTTTGATTTACTGCAAAACAGTTACGGCATAAAAAAAAATAACTCAAGGCAAAAACAAAAATACAGCAAAACAAACTAAGTAAACTCGCTGCTAAACACAGTAAACAAAATGAACTCTCGCTACGGCAAACAAAACTCACGGCGGAAAACAAACTCTGCAAATTGATGGTGCCGGTTTTGTATAAAGTCATTTTAAAGCAGATTTTCTGTAAGAATTGTGGCAGTTTGTGATTTGGAAAGTGGTGCAGGCTAACATAGAATAAGCTTACAATGTTGTTTTGACTGTTTTGAACCGTGTTCTTTTCGTTGCAGTTTGGTTGCATGATTAACTAATTATGTTTTACCGTACGCCTTGCTAAAAACAAGAACCCTTACAGAATTTTATGCAGAGAACTGATTCAATTTCTTCATTTCTGGTAAACAAATATGCGGAAGGTTAAGTCTTAACTTGCTCAGCCAAGCACAGGTAACTCGCAACGAAATCGGCGAAATATTGGTTTACGATTTCAACACACTCGCTGATATGAGAAACAAAACAAATGCAAGCGAGTATAAAAAAAAAGAGCGGTTGGATAATAGATCGCTTAAATATATATTGGTGTGCAGTATCGCTGAGTAGTTTTACTCGGTTTTGTTTCGCAGGATTTTTCTGTACGAAATCGTGATTTTGATCCGTGAAACTTAATAATTTGATAAGCTTATTGTTATCAAAATCCAATCATGGTCAATTATGAACATCACAGTTAACTCCACTAACTAAAGCACAAAACAATTAACCTAAACGAAATATTTAATAAACAATGTCTGTATGAAATGTACAAACATGAACAGGTTTGTGAGCAGCATTAATTGAATTATACGGGAAGTAAGATAAAACCGACACTACTTCAAATTCGTTCATAAATGAAGTGTAGTATAAACAGATTCTCACAATAAAATCAAACTTATGTTTACTGCATAAATACATTTACGTTTGTTACCTCAAGTTTGGGGAAGGCTTGTAAAATTCTGCAGGGCAAAAATTTCAAACCAGCACAATATATATCAGAAACGAAAACGCCACTCGTTGTACGGCTTACTCCAACACCAGCGGCATAATACATGTTTAAAATTATCAGCGAAGATTGATCTCTCCTTTCCTTTCAGTGTAGCTGTTAACAGTCTTTTATCCATCACCTAGTGAACTTCACCGGCTCTGAGCTCACTTTTATCTTAGCTCAATGTCAGCTCAATTAATTTTTCAGCCTTGGTTAGCCGCAGTGCTTCAACTCTCGGTGTTGTCCGATGTATATCATGTTCAAGTCGGCAATTATTTCGGATCTTCCCGTTAAGAGGTTGCTCTAAATCATTTGGCATGAGTTTTCATGATGTAGATGAGTAAATAGAGCGAGAAATATTTACGAAGAACTATGTTTTCCAGCATGCTTTGATCTTTCTTCGCGTCTTTCATTCAGGTTAAAAAGTGAACAACGTACCAACTATTTGCCGCCTTTTCATACAACCGCTTCGTTTAAGTTGAAATGAAATGTCCAGATCACGAGAAAACATGAGAAAAAAAAAACGCTGAAGTAATTAAGTGTTCTTACAAGTTTCTATGACATTTAAGTTAACTCTCAACAAACCAAAAAATGTTTGTGTTACTTTTTGCGTAAGAAGGACTCCAAATCAAGGTCAAAGATAAACTCGTCCCAGGCCTAATCCGTGCGTACGTACGTACGGACGTACGTACGGACGCGGGCGACCACCAAATTTTCTTGGCTCGATGGATTTCCCATTTTCTATGGGTATGGAGCTCCGCCCGCGGGCGCCTTCGGCGCCCGCGGGAGCTCCGCTATAAAGAAAGGTAATTTTCGGGATTCTAACAACTGGAGAGAAGTGACTTTACTACCAGTCATTAGTAAGATATTCTGTAGGCTGCTACTAGAGCGGATCAAGAGAGGTGTACACAAGATGCTTCGAAAGGAGCAGGCTCGGTTTTGATCAAAGAGAAGTACAACTGAACAGATCTTTGTATTACGAAACATCTGGGAGCAAGAAAATGAGTGGAGGACGAGTCTGTATGTGCACTTTGTGGATTTTGAAAAAGCCGTTGATTCGGTACACAGAGAAAGCCTATGAGCAATCATGAAAAGCTATAGGATTCCACAGAAGATGGTGAGAACGATCACAGACATATGCCAGGGCTTCGACTGTGCAGTTGTTCAGAATTGTTCAATATCAAGTCTGGAGTAAAGCAGGGGTGTGTAAGTATAGGTAATCACATGATTTCGAGTGCGATTTGGGATAAATCAGCACGAGTAAATTTTTCAAAGGCTAACAAATTTGTAGTCTTTGAAAAATTTACGAGTGCTGATTTATCCCAAATTGCACGAGAAAAATTATGTGATTACTTGTTAATAATACACATAAAAAAAATTCTCTGCAAGGGGATGACAAACAAGATGTGTTCGGTCGCTTACCTTTCCGAATCGTTGTTAAAACATTACAGAGTTGCCAAGCTTTGAAAATCCAAATACTGCTATGGAATTTTAAATCTCTCTGTCATGCATTATCAGGTGCTTTTATCCTCATTAAGTTACATGGGAATGAGCTGATATGTGCGACTTCAATTCAGGCTTGTACTCGTCCTTCTTTACGAGCTGTCGCGAAATAAAATCCTCGATTGGTAGCTTTCAGTAGTTTCGTAGGACCTCTTTTTCGCTGCACAAACGTCCAGTTGCTAGTATATTACTTTATACAGTGATTATTTTCGTTAAATCGGTCTAACTTTGCATTAATTGATGTTTTTGTTCTCTCCAAACACTCCGACAGCGGCCGCCATTTTGTTTGGCGCGCTTTCGCGGCTTTCCTGTCAATCAACTTAATGTCAACTTTCTGCACTCAATTTCATTTTTTTGCACTCAATTTCAACTTTCTGCACTGTTTGGAAATAACTGACGTACTCTCAGCCAATGAGCTTGCTGAAATTTTTGCATGTGTATTATTATGTCAGGAATCTTACGCCTACTGGCCTTGGATTGGACCATGAGGGAGGCAAGAGAAGAGGAATACGGTGGAACTTCACAATGTTGCTAGAGGACCTTGACTTTGCAGACCATATTACACTACTGTCAGCAAAGATTAGCGACTTGCAAGAAAAGACAGGGAGATTGGCAGAGGAAGCCGCCAGAGTAGGCCTCAAACTTAATGCAAGAAAGTGAGGGAGTGAAAGACGTTGAGGAGCTGGCATACCTAGGTGCTACAGTAAACAAAGAAGGAGGAGGCAGTGAAGATATTATGAACCGACTGCAGAAGGCACGTGGCGCATTTCAGAGAGTGGAGGAGATATTGGCAGCCAGAGGAATAGAAAGGATAACCAAGATTCGCCTATTCAAGATTTTAGTTCGACCGGTCCTGTTATATGGCTAGTAAACATGGAAGATCACTAAGGCTGATGAGCGAAAACTGAGCAGTTTCCAATGCCAGTGCCTGACACGGATACTGAGAATTAGATAGCAGCAAAGAACTACAAACAAGAGAGTGGTTGAAATGGCAGAGATCAATGACATAAGCTGCGAGGTACGACGAAGAAGGTGGAACTGGTTGGGACACATACTCAGGAAAGAGGACACACACAACTGCTTCATAGCACTGGGGTGGACACCAGAAGGTCGAAGAGCGAGAGGGAGGCCAAAGACAGCTTGGAGAAGTACGGTGGAGAAGGAAAGAAACAAGGCAGGGTGGACGAGCTGGTAAGTTGCCAAAGCGGTTGCACGGAAAAGACAGTGGTGGTCAGAAAGGGTGCCAGCCTTATGCGCCTACTGGCGCGATGAGTCATGATAATGATGACATCAATTTCAATTTTAGATCCAGTTACAGGCAGAAAAGTCGGATGGGTTAACCACGAAATATATTGGCGGCTCGTTCGTCAACAGAACCATTAGAGTTTTATGGTACCGTGGGTTTTTTCGGTTGTGCTTCGAGATATTTCATTTTCCTGTGAGCAAATTTTTTGTTCCACAAGATATTCAGATTAACCGTGAGTGATTAAAATTTAGCTTGTACCTACATGGGCCATCCTAAACAGTGTGGCAAACTATTTGGAAACACTGTTAACGGAGGCAAAAATCAATAAATGGGAGCTCCGCTTTTAGGCCTGCCTAAATCAATATATTACATTTTGAAATGAAATGCTTTTTGACGTACACAAAAGAATTCTCCCAGAAAGTCAAGAGAGGGAACATTAATGATTTTCTCAAGGGAAGAACAAACCATAGCCAGTTTTCCCAGAAAACAAAGGAAAAACTTGAAGAAATTAGCTTGATATTTTCAAGTTGCGGCCATTCGCATCCTGGCGATCCGCAGCCAACACATTTAATTATAGTCTCAGAGAACCGGTTGGGTAGTTTTAAGCGAGAGTGAACCAGTTTTTTGGGTCTCCTATGATTAGAATGTCCTTTGACTTTTCAAAGGTATCTTAACAACTGGTGACAGGGTCCCTTAAAACTGTTCACCAGAAGGTCGTTCAATACTTTCTGGCGTTGTACTGAATAATTTATTCAGAATAGTTCCAGTCCGTCTTATTCTCGTAAGGCGCTGTGTCGTCGTCCTGAGTAGGGCTATTTGCCTGTTTAAAAACATTATGCTACCCGGAAAGACAACAAACAATCGAACAATTCCATAGAAACGACAACTAAATCTTTATTATTTACTACACACTTGATGATTTCGACATTGCTGATCCTAGCAGTATGCAGGACGCGTGTCACATATCAACCTAGTAAATGGCCAAGCTCACCACGAGTCTCTCGTAGCTCAGTTGGTTAGAGCACCCAACCGCTATCTGGGAGGCCATGGGTTCGATTTCCTTCGGGGACTCAGAAATTTTTTTTTCCCATGCTTGTTTTATTGTTGAAAAAGATCATCTTCATTATTTATTACCGAGCTTAAAATTTACCATCTTTATTATTTACTACACACTTGATGATTTCGACCTTGGTGATCCTAGCAGTATGCACGACGCGTGTCACATACCAACCTAGTAAATGGCCCAGTTCACCACGAGTCTGTCGTTGCTCAGCTGGTTAGACCGCCCAACTGGTATCTGGGAGGCCATGGGTTCGATTCCTGTCGGGGACTCAGAATTTTTCTTTGTCCCATGCTCGTGTTATTGTTGAAAAAGATCATCTTCATTATTTATTACCGAGTTTAAAATTTACCATCTTTATTATTTACTACACACTTGATGATTTCGACCTTGGTGATCCTAGCAGTATGCAGGACGCGTGTCACATATCAACCTAGTAAATGGCCAAGCTCACCACGAGTCTCTCGTAGCTCAGTTGGTTAGAGCACCCAACCGCTATCTGGGAGGCCATGGGTTCGATTCCCGTCGGGGTCTCAGAATTTTTCTTTGTCCCATACACGTGGCATCGTTGAAAAAGATCATCTTCATTAAATCGTTTCCGTTGACTAACAGAGTATTTAACAGTCTTTATCATTGAACAATAGTATTATTTTATACAGCTTTTGTTATATATTTTGAGTATCTCTTTATTTGTATCCCAAATTAGTATGGGATTTTCCCAGGCTATGTGGTATAAATACGTTAATTAAGTTTTATCAGAAGTCCATAACTAGAAGTCTACATCAGGGGTTGGCGCGCGTGCTATGTCTTTCGCGTGTAGGCTATTTTTAGAAACTGATGTCTCGCGAGAAAATGACGTAACCCACTATTTCGACACGATTGGAGTTCTAAGTTGCGGCCGAATATTTTGGAAAGTGGCAGGTGAAATAAATCAAATCACATCAAAACACTTGACAGGCCATTCTCTTTAATTCTCTCATTTCGACAGAAGTAGTATCGTAGATAGTGATTTCAAACGTCTGTTCAGTGGCATTTGAAGGCGAGTGAAAAAGCAACCCGTCGCCAGGTTTCCGTAGACAAACTCACAAAACAAACCGGTCGACTTTTTATAATTTACGAGAGAATTTATGAACAGAAGTTCCCCAAACTTTTAGTAGTTAAGTGTGTCTTTATTTTGTACAGCATATCCTCGTGTTAAAATACTTAACAACATACACAACACAATAGCTGCACACTGCGAAGTGCCCGAGAAGCACAACTTGAATTAAACTTTTGACGGATGTGAATGAAATCATCATTGTTCGATGAATTAAACTCGCATTTCTATTCATATTAAAACAAGTACATTACCTTAGTCAGTCTTTTGTTTTCATGCCGTCCTTATAATTCCAAAAACATGCGAAACTCGCCAAACTTGTCGTTTTCTCTGAATGTTGTTCTCAAACGAATCAAACTTCATTCTGTTCATTCCGCGCTCGATGTTGAGCGCTTCAGGGACCACGGTTTTGTTTTTCAAAATAGCAACGAACCTGTGCCAAAATGCACTTGCTCTCTTAATGCCTGTCTTCATCTTGAGAGTACCATTAATCTTTAGTGTCTTCGCATTTTGAATTTGACTCGGAATTAGTCTATCTTGCCCGCTGCCATTTCGTATTCTGACTCCAAAACACTGAGGTCCTCTCGCTTATTTGAATGCTCCGAATTTTTACAACTTCGATGCTATCGTCATCGATGAAAGATGGCCTGATGATTCTTGTCCGGACGATTTAATCCTCACAAAACGGAAATTACGATGACCAACAAACAGAAATTTCGTAATGCCGTTCGCTCGAGTTCACTCGTCCTCTGCAGCTCTGCTTTTCTTCAAAAATTTGTTCAACCAATCAAAGGCGCGAATTAAAAAATACTTCAATATGATTGGCTACTTGTTCGCGGCAAAGCTGTTCTAAAAATAGCCTACACGCGAGGAGCGCGAGGTACACGCGAAAGACATATCTCAAAGCCTATTACCAGAGATGTAGACTTCTAGTTATGGACTTCTGGTTTTATCTGTCTTATATTTATATCTTATTATCGGACTTGCCTGATATGAGCTGATATATATAACCAACAAGGCCGTAGGCCAATTTGGTTATAATCAGCTCATACCCGTCAAATCCCAGAAGAATAACTGTTTTATTAAATTTTCACACACTCAAATAACCTATATCGTGAAGATGGAAGAAAACACTTATTTCTGATTCACTCCAAGAAAAATACATGAAAACAATTGCCTGGTGACTTCTGCGCCGAAAGATGCGAGCCCCGCGATTGTGAATGAATCGTGTTGGGCGACGAGGTCGAGAAGACTGTCAAAGATTCCTTTAAAATAAGTCATAATCGCCATCATAACGTCAAAATTATAATTATAACAGTTTTACTCTCAAGCGTCAACATTTGCTAGTGTCCTACTCCAAATCCCAGGCAGAAGATTTTATAATAAATGCCATTCTCAATAATTTCATAGCAAAAAAAGTCGATCTATTTCAGTCCTAAAGTTTTCCTACCGATAATTCTTCCAAGCTTCAACATTATATTGGTGGTTTTCACAGTCACGCAATCAAAAAATAAATTTGACACCGTTTAACTACAGAAGCTATGAATTTCAAATATTGTAGACGTCAAGAGAGGATGAAGGGTAAAAGAGTTCATTCCCCACACAGGAATTATTCCAAAGATAATTCCTCTTAAGTTATTTTTAGATCCATCGCTATCGTTTCTATCACTCCTCGGCCAATTTGCTCTTGGCGTTGTTCTCTGCGTTTTAGGTTCTTGTTTAATTTACAAAAGCAAAGCGAAGCGAAATTCCTAGCGCAGATATTTTTTTCATAAACAGCCGCTTCCAACGACTTTCTAATTATTTTTCGCGATCGTAGAACCGAGTGAGCGACCAACCATGAATGACAGCAGTTTAGTATAATCAGAAACCCGTAAGGGTTGAAACGTGTAACTCCCTATTATTCGTATTGTACAAAGCGTCTACACATTGGTTTTCATTAAGTACCATATTTGGAAAATCACGAAAAACAAATCAACCAATCACAATTGAAATATTTGGATTAAATTCACAGCGCGCGCTAGCTCGCGCTAAATGGCGTAATCTTGTTTTTGAACAACTTTGGCCGAATAAAGTTAGATTTGATTAAAACCTTCTGTTTCATCGTCATTTAGTGGTCTGGAGAACTTCTCTTGGATACTGTTAGTTTCTGTGAGTAATTGACTGCGTTTAGGTCCGAATTCAAGTGACTTGCCGCAAAACCTAAAATTTTATTGCGTGTGTCGTTACGTGTGTAAATCATTCACGTACAAACTCTTTGTGTTTCCAAATATGGTACTTGGCAAAACTGAATATTCGAACGCTGTGAACGCGCGTTATACGTTTCAACTCCTTATGAGTTTCTGGTATAATTTAAAGCTAGCCTTTGAACCAAAGGTTTCACATTTTAAGACTGGAAAAGGGTTACCTTATTATGTTAAATTAACGCTAGTGTTAATTAAGGTACTGGAAATTAACGCCACTTTAATTAACCCAAAGGGAGGGAAAAATTATTACGTTCCGGTAAGGGAAATTAATGCGAAAGAAGTGGTAAAATTTCAAAATGAACGAAGCTAATGCTACCACACAAAGAAACGGAACTTGTAGAGACAACAGGAAAAAATCTTTTGTAACGCACTGTTAACAAGTTATCAAAACCCAAATGAATCTGGCTACTTCGAGCGTTCTTTTTAGCGCCAACGG
This sequence comes from Meandrina meandrites, assembly GCA_963693305.1. Taxonomy (NCBI): domain Eukaryota; kingdom Metazoa; phylum Cnidaria; class Anthozoa; order Scleractinia; family Meandrinidae; genus Meandrina; species Meandrina meandrites. The sequence goes on from OY855905.1 coordinate 10,652,516, forward strand.
TACCTGTTGATCTCCACCCTGATAAAACAATGCTAAAAAAATCCAAATAAACGCTCCTCTTAATTAATTTTTTTTTCTTTTTTTCTCTTTATTACTATTCCAGCACACTTGCATACTACATTACAATACAGTTACTGACACTAGATAAGCTATCTTACAAAGACGATTTTTCCTTACACTACATACACTACATTACAAAAATAATACTATTGTTGCTTACATAAACGCTACTTATATTTGACACTAATGCTGATTATTTGCTAAGCGCCATTATACTTTATGCAACATGATATGTCTACGCACCATTTACAACAATGAAGACTTGAAGGCTTATTTAAAGATACAATAGCTGCTTAAGAAAACTTTAGAATTTCCCATTTCAGTTGATGAAATTTAAGCCTGTCTCTTTTCTTAGCGATAAAATATTCAATATGTTCAATATATTTAAGCTTAGCTATTAACTGAGGTAAGAGTGGTTTTGTTTTCCTAAGCCGATTAGTATGGATTACTTGCTTACCAGCAATGAGAATGTGGTTGAGAAGAGTCCAATGAGGATTTTCTTTTGTGATACCTAGCAGAATTTCGCTATCATTTAACCTAGAAATGGTGATATTAGATTTATTTAACCAGTTAATAGTATGCGTCCAGAAATCTTTGGTAAATTTGCAGTGTAAAAACAAATGCTCGAGAGATTCTTCGTACTCTCCACAAAACGTACATAACGAGGTATCTGTTAGCCTCATTTTATTCAACAATTTGTTAGTATATATTATACGATTAAGTATTTTAAATTGAAACATTCTTGTTTTAACGTCTAAGGTCACTTTATGTGGTATTAGATAAATCTGTTTCCAGTCCAGATTTTGGTCATCAAATAACGAGTTGTATTTTAATCTTGCAGTAGGATGGACGCGTATGTCCCCTAAAAGAATCCAGTATAATCTTTTGCTCGTGAGTTCATTTAGCTTAATTTCTTCATTATTACAATTGAGCACAAATTGAGTTAAATCCCAATTTGTGGTGGTATTCTGCTCTAGTACATCAGGGGGTTCTGAATTGTCCGAGTTTATCAAGACTCTCCATGAGTCTGGAAGTGCTTTTGACAGACCAAGAATTAAAAAATAATTGTTCAAATTCAGCCCTTTTTCTCTAAAGAAATTCCAGGGTTTTAATTTGCCGTTCGGAAGAAGAATGTCTTTTATCTTTACAATTCCAGCCATATATGATTTTTTGCAAAATTGAGGTTTGCCATCAATACGCAGATGTTGGTTGTTCCATCATGAGTATTTGATCCATGATGACGTCTCGCGAGGTCATTTGTCTAGTATTGACTGTTGCCCAGGTCTCAAAACACTCGCGATAAAATCTAGGAAGGTGTTTAGGAAGATCAGCAACATTATATATACAATCAAGAAGGAGTTTATCGCCATGATCTTTAAGAATCCGTGAGAGGATAAGTTTCCAAGGGCTATAATAGTTCTCAGTGCACTTTTTTAGACAAATGATTCGTTGGGTTTTGATTGCAGACTCCACATGGGGCATTTTGAGACCACCATCTTTATACTCGCTGATCAGAGCTAAGCGTTTGATTTTATCCTTTCCGTTCCATAAAAAATTAAACATCACAGAATTAATTGTTTTCAAAAATCTTTGTCTGGATTTAATACGGAAGCGCGGAACATGAGTTTTGGCATTGCGAACGTTTTGATAATTTGAATCTTGCCAAACACAGTTAAATTTCTCCATTGCCAGCTGCTCAAGGTTTTCTTTAAAGATTTAAGTATAGCGTCAAAATTAAGTTAATGTTTTAGGCGAGAATTATAAGTAAAATAAATTCCCAGAATCTTCATAGGTTCATTAACAGTTTCTATACCCAAGTTTTGTTTACAATTGTGGCTACTCCCGAGCCAGTAGGCCTCCGTTTTGTCTTTGTTTAATTTCAAGCCTGAACATTTTTCGAATAATCCTAGTGTACTGAACAAGTGTTCTATGGAGACTTTGTCATGTACAAATGTTGTCAAGTCATCAGCAAAGGCTGCACGTTTTACCTCTACGTTACCAAATTTAATTCCTTTAATATGAGGGTCGCTTCGTATTTTAATTAAAAGTAGTTCCAGTACAATGATGAACAGATACGGTGACAACGGGTCTCCTTGTCTAACACCTCTTTCAACATTGAACAATGGCGTCGAAAAACCATTGTTTGTGACACAACTGGATATATTAGAATAAAATACAGAGATCCATTTAACAAATGATTCGCCAAGATTAAACGATTTTAATGCTTTAAGCAAAAAATTCTAGCTTATAGAATCGAATGCTTTTTCAAAGTCAATTGCCACCATTAACCCAGGTATCTGATTAATTCTCGTGTATTCCATGATGTCTTCGATTGACCGGACCGCGTCAAAAATAGTTCTGCCTTTGACATAAGCATATTGGTCCCCATTAATGATAAAAGGCAATACTTTTTCTAATCGCAATGCTAATGCTTCCGAAGCAATTTTAGTGTCAACATTTAATAAAGAAATAGGCCGCCAGTTTTTTATATAACGTCTATCCTTTCTTTTCCTCTCAATGAGTCTTATCATTGCTTGTTTTTGTGAGTTAGACAACTCTCCGTGTAAATAAGAAAAATTCAGGGAATCGGTCATCAGTTGGCCAAGAAGATTCCAGAACTTTTTGTAAAATTCTGGTGTTAAGCCGTCATTTCCAGGTGTTTTTCCATTTTTGGAATTTAGATAGGGCGTTAAAACACTCGGTGTTTGACAAAATTCCTTCACAAAGATTTTTTTGATCGTCACTTAGTTTAGGAATATGAACACTATTGATGAAATCTGGAATAATTCGGTCGCCGTCACTTGAATCCTGGTTTCTGTAGAGTGCTGTGTAGAAATCTTCAAGTTCTTTCATTATTATTTTTGAATTTAGAATTAATTTTCCATCAGAATTAAATAGTCGACGAATTGATGTTTTTCTGGTTTTGTTGGTTTCAAGATTTAAAAAATATTTCGAATTTTTTTCTCCTTGTTCATACCAGTTCGCTCTTGATCTGATTATTTTACCTTGAATAATGTAATCATACAATGCTTCATACTCACTTCTAGCTTCGTCCAACTTTATAATATTTTCTTCTGATGGATTGTTATTGCAAATTTCCTCGCATTGTCTCAGGGTTTCTTCGGATCTCTGTAACCGTGCTTTTCGATTTTTGGCGATCATTTTGCTGTATTGGAGAGAAGTTTGCCTGATCTTATATTTAATTAAGTCCCACAATACTCTTAAGTCATTAACTTCAGAGAATTCAGTAATCCATTTTGGATATTCAGAATTAATAAGCTTTATGTAAGTATCGTCATCAAGAAGGCTTGAATTAAATTTCCAATAAGATGGCCCAAATGGCTGGTCTTTAAGGCTATTGACGGACAAGCTGATTGCTGAGTGGTCAGTTCTGATAGCTGGGATGATGTCTGCTTTTTTAATGTCATCTTGTAGTTCATCACTTATGAGCCAAAAGTCAATACGTCGCTGAATGATAGGAGTTTTTTGTCTCCACGTAAACTGTCTTTTATCTGGATTGTGAATTCGCCATATATCAATAAGATTATACTCAAGCATTATATCTAGAATTTTTTTAACAGTAGATTTCGTTTCAATTTTTCCTCCAGAGTTATCTAGAGCAGCATCTAGATGAACATTGAAATCTCCACCCATGATAATTCTGCATTCTGCATCAAAGCTGGTGGTTTGAATAATAGATAAGATCTCTTCGAAAAAGGCTGCTTGTTCATTGAGTTTTGTAGGAGCATATAAATTTAGCAGAAGAAATGGAGAGTCTTGGATTGTCATCTCTAATAAAATGTAACGGCCGTTATCGTCTATTACGGTATTTTTTAATTCGAACTGTAGCTGTTCGTTAATGAGGACAAGCACTCCTCTGCTATGATTCGAACCGTGACTATAGATCATTTCACCACGCCATTGGAATTTCCAGTCGGTAAGGATTTCTGGTGTACTATAGGTTTCTTGAAGAAACGTTATGTCAGCTTTCTGTTTCTCGATCCACGTAAAAATGGATTTACGTTTCTGGAGGTCTCGAATCCCTCGAGCATTGAGTGACATTATCTTAAAATTAACTTCACCTATTAATGTGCGGCTACGGGTTTTATCCTAAATAGACGAATTATCCTTGATAAACAAACAAGATAACGAAGGAAAGCT